>ML784120.1:127593-140064 GCA_009831015.1 Picea engelmannii | reverse complement strand
ATTTGAATAGTCCACTTAGCACTCATTGCATCAGGTGATGCTCACAGGGGTGAAGAAATGGGATTGAAGCCAATGAAATGAATCGCATAGCATCAATCATCACTTCCGGGGCTTGCACCCGGTAACCAGGACTTCCCAGGTGGGCACCCATCCCAAGACGCCTCTGGCTCAAGCGCGCTTAACTGTGGAGTTTTCCCCACAATCAAGCCCACTTAGCTTGCTACCCCATTTGCAAAACCTTAGCAAGTATTGTGCCTTATGAACTACCTAGTTAGAGCTCCCTTGACTCTTATTATGAACTACCCAGTTAGAGCTCCCTTGACTTTTTACATGTTTGACCCAAAATTTAGATTGTGATAATTTTTGCATATGGACTTCTTTTTTCGATTTCTTTGCATCGCTAGAAAGTTTGCGATGAGCACTTCGTGATCATGTCATTTTCTTGAGCATTTAAGAAATTTTATTTTTGAGCCTTTCAATATCCATTTGGATCAAAAGGGGTACTATTGAGAAGCCTTGATAGGAGTAAAGTACATGTACCTTTTCATAATTAAAAAAATTCCATCTATATTCTTCTTGTTTTCATATATTTTGGGAATGGTTGTGTTATAATCCAAAATTCCACCATTATGCATTATTGGCCATGCCGCATCCATATACACGCTTGCAAATCCCTTTTGTTGAGTTTCCTTCTTAAAAACTCATTTTTTAAAGGTGTACACTACCTGATATATAGGCATCCTGCATACGTATGCTACATGATATATAGGCATCCCACGTATGTACATTTCTTGATACATAGACATCCCGCATACGCTCACAAAAGTTGCAAATAAATAAAATTATGCACTCTCTGGTAGGGTTTATGGGCTATTTTGGGTTGAATAACCATTCTTACCTCCTATATCCCTTCTCACAACTGAATAACCATAATTTATCCATATAAAAGGGCCCTAGGGGGGTCATTTGAACATATGAAAGAAGAAGAAAGTGAACTCTGCCAAAATTTCTCCCTTGTATTCCAATCCTTTTGCATCCTACTATGAGTTTCATCCTCAGCATTCCCTACCACCCATACTCCTTATGAAATCGATCCATTTTCCCTACATTGGCATGTTGGTTGTGAGGACAACATATTGGGAATGGTGCACTTGAAGTCAAAGTAGAGGAACCCAGGCGAGGTTCATGGAGCGACGTTGATAAGATTTAGGTTGTAACTTCCAATATTGTTATCAACAAAAGAGAAACTTCTTGTCCCATATCTTTATTTATTTATTTTTATATTTATAAATGGTTTACATGAATATCTAACCCGTTAGATGATCTTGGTAGTTCTTCATATGTTGTTATATTGTGTTCTTTAAAGTTGTTTCAGGCCAACATTGGGAGGAGGCTTGCGATTTAGGAACGAATAGAGACTGGAAGGGATCTACTGAAGACAGAAGGAATTAAGGTACATACTTTGATCATCTATCCCTTCCCTTAATTATCATTAGGTCTTGTTGGATTTGGGTAGAATAGAATATTTTCTTTCTTTTAAGGTGTCAAGGCTCTGCTTAGTCACTAGACCCACATTCGGGAGATTTTCCCCCATAACAGAATTGGAGACTCCACTGCAGAGTCTCCTTAGGGTATGTTTGGGAGATATTTATTTTTTTTAATTTCTTGTTTTGTCTGTACTTTCTGAGTCTATCTGAGTCTTTGGTCACCCTCTCAGTGTTTACCAAGTTTCTTGAATTGGGTCTTAAGTCTAAATCTTTTTGTTTTTGAATATTTTCAAACCTGTACGTGTCTTGTTAGTTGCTCAGACCACGTACATATGCATGTTTCCTTAGCACAGCCTGCATACATACGTGGGATTTCTGAACACAACCCATGTGTCTGTCAAAATTTGGGTTTTTCAAAATCCTTTCCCTTTTTCAAGAAATGTTTGGTTTCTCAGGTCTTCCTGAGTATCACTGACCTCTATTGACTATTGTTTTGAAAATAAAATAAATAGTTGTTTTGTTGTTTTCAATTTACAAGCATATGAAAATTTCAAAAATTGTAGTTAAGTTTAAGCTTTTTTTTCCCTTCCCCTGCATTCATTTTCAAAAAAAACAAGAAAAAGAAAAGATCCTTCTTAGTTGCATTTTCATGTTACATTGCATTGTTTACATTTTATATTTGAAAAAGAAAAATATATTAGTATAGGATTTGTTTTCTTTTCATCTTGAATGGAATTTAAAAGGAAAAGAATACTTTTTTGTTTTCTTCCTTTTCTTTTCTCACACTGAAGACAAAGTTTCATTGTGCATTTTTGCATCAAAAAGAGAAAAGTTTCCATTTCAATTTTTTGAAGGATTGTCCATGTATTATGCTCGAAACTCTTTTTGATTTGTAGAGTTAGTGTAAAATATTATTTGCCAATGTTCTAATTAGTTTCTTTGTTACAAGAGTCTCAAACAACATCAGTTGCACTTCCATTCCTTGAGTAAGAAAATCCCATAAAATGAACGCGTTAATCTAAAATATATTAGTAACACTTTTTATAGGGTTCACCAATAGCTTAGGCTAGGGCCTTGGATTAGGTGTGGAGAGGTAAACTCTCCGAGGACAACCAAAACTTAACTTAGGTGTCTTCTCTAGGGTGTGAAAAAACCACCTTGTAATTACTCAATCTGGTAAGATCCTCTCACACAGGAGTCAAACACGAGGCCGCATGGAGGACGGTGATAGAGATATCCACTATGAATCCTGACAAATCATTTGGGAGAGTGTGTATTGGAGGTGAATCATGTAGCATTATTGTCCTAACTTGTGTCATACCTATGAGACACTTGGATTCGTGCTCTATCTAAGGGTGGGTGGGGCCGCCCTCCCCACACACNCCCCCCCCCCCCCCCCCACAACAATGGTTCAGACCGACGGATCATGCTTTGTACATCTCGTATGTACACCTGATATAAGGTCTTGTACACGTGCTCCTCATTGTTCATATATTTACTTGTAAGGAATGACTCTGGTCCAAGCTTCCTAATCTCTATGATGTTGGGGGACTCGATAAGGGGGGATGTAAAAAGGGTTGCTACTGGGTTGAAATCTATTGTTGTTGGTCAATCTGCGATATACTGAAATAATCGTTCAGGACTACTGACTGAATCAACGGCTACTTGATTTTCTATGATTGGGTCTTTCCCTTTAACTGGTTGGGATGTTGGACGAAATGATGGTGGGTAAGCTACTGCGACTAGATATGCTTACTCTGCTGCTAGAATAGGTGCTGGAGAAACTTTTGGTGTTGTATCAACTTCTACTACTAGTGTTGTTGCGTATGGGTCTCGATCTCACTTATGAAAGACAGGACCCCTATCATGAACACAAAATACTGGATCTAGCTCACGAAGGTATGGATCTTCGATTCTCTTTGGATCTTCACAACCTAGATCTGGAACTATTGTTTTATGGATGTACCGCTTATGGATGCACCACTTATGGATGTACCTGTCCTTTCTTATGGGTAAACAATGACTGTTGGGTCTATCTCTTAGGTGGGGGCCACTTATTTTCTTTCGCTCAGGGATTTTGCTTCAGCTTCATCAAGGATCTGCTTCAGCATTCTCTCTCATTATTTTTAGTTGGCACCTTGTTTTTCATGCATGGAGAAGTTGTTAGGGTAATTGGTGCCCACAAAACCAATAGTGGGTGGAGTTGATCTAGCAGTTGGACCAACATTCGACCTCGCTTCTGACTATAAGATAGGGACTGACAAAGGCGATCGACGAATGCCTAATGCAAATTATTACTAGTAAATCAGGTGGTAAACACATGAAATAAGTACTCGTGCAATGATTACTGATCTGCTTTGGGCTTAGTTACCCTACCCATACACTCTCCCAGTTGTCTATTGTACCCCCTGGTTGTTGATTACAAGTGGGTGCCTTAGTTTCCATTATATATGTTGACACACAGGTGACTGTGAGGGGTGTATCAAAGTACCTAAGGCAGAATCCGTACTCTCTGGGTGACACCCAAAGGGACCGTCGGCCAGAGGTTTGGGTAAATGTTTCTCCTAGTCAGTCATTTTCCTTTGTGAATGCTTTGGACGATCAGGACTTCATCTCCCTCGGTCAAAAGCATTCAGAAGGGTAGTTTTTTTGGCATGTATATTTTAGGATTTTCTTTTTAGTGGCGTGCTCTGTGCTCCCTAGTTTTCCATAGCAAGTTAGTTGGTCATTTATTTGTACTTGGTACCTCATCCACCTGGCCTGAATATTTTGAAAAGTTGTTTGTTTGCGATGTTTCTCTTAGGGATTTTTATTGGATTATTTCTTTGTGTAGTTGGCCTTAGGTTGTTTCAGTGTCAACTCTTTTGGATAATTGATTCAAGGTGCTTGAACAACCTCTTTACTGGCCAGGAAGGACCCCTGATATTTCTGTTGAAAGTGTTGAGCTGCCTCCTAGGAATAGGTTCTTATACCACTGGTTCGCGAGAGTCAGTAAGTGAGAATTTTACGGACTTGAAGGATCTCGCAAGGGAGGAACCTGTGCATAAGATATTCATGGCCAAAGTTCCCGACGATACCAACCAAGGAACCCCTTCACAATGGGATTCTTGTGATTTTCCTTTCTTCGAAAATGTTGGTGCCCCTTTGATGGCCACTTTCAACATTCATGGGTTGAATGTGGGACTATAGGTTTGATTGGGTACCATTCCAAATGTCCTAAATTCTCTCAATGATTCTCAGTTAAGAACCTTAAGTCATGGTCATCATGTTGATGTTCCTTCATCAACAAATTATTCTACTCCTCCTTCTGCCTTATCTAGTTAAAGTCTAGGTACTAGTAACCGAAATTCTAAATGAAATAGAAAGAGGAAGAATAGGAAGAAGAAATCTTTAGCCTCTACGAGTCATGCTAGGGGGAAAAGTACAGTCACTGCTAGTCATACTAAAAATAGGTCTGTAGCCTCTACAATTCATGGTATCGACCAATCACCAAACCTCTTCTAGTCATGTTGGAGACTTGTCAACAACCTCTGCGATTCATGTTGAAGACAAGCAACCAGTCGCTATGAGTCATGCTGGAAGAAAGACTCTAGTCATTATTATTCATACTAGAAAAATATCACCAACCTATGCAAGTCATGTTGGATATGTACAGCCAACCACTGCAAGTCATGCTGGGGGCACAAGTCTCATCAATGTAAGTCATACGAGTGATATGTCAACAACCTCTGCTAGTCATGTTGAGGGAAAGAAACCAGCCACTACTAGTCATGTTGGGGGCATTGATTCTATTGAGAAACCTAAACAGATAGGATGTAAGCCTAAGTTCCCTTGTAATATTTTCAAGGGAGATCACCTTACTCATATGTTCCTTGGTATTCCATAGGTACGAATATTATGGTCCATATCTTCAAGCTCTTCTAATTCTGAGTCTTCTTTGGTTTCCCAACAGTTTGTTCATCCTTTAGTTGATGAAGTGGTCGTGTCGAAGCAATCTTTAGTCAATCCCACTACTCTTTTGAGGGGTGATGTGCCTTTAGACCTTGTTGTCTCACAGTCTATTCAGTTAATGGTTGGGAAAGTGGTCGTGCCAATGCAATCTTCGACCGATCCCACTCCTCTTTTGGGGGCTGATGTGCCTTCAGACCATGTTGTCTCACATTATATTTAGTCAGTGGTTGAGAAAGTGGTCACACCAATGAAATATTTGACTGATCCCGCACTTCTCTTGAAGAGTGTTGAGTCTACCAAAGTGGTCACGTCGATACAATGTTCAGCCGATCCCACTCTTTTGTTTAGGAGTGATGTGTCTATTGACTATGTTTTTATCATTTCCAGTTCAATAGCTTCAGAACAAAGGGAAATTCCACTCACTTCGAGCACACCCCCTCCAAGTCTCAAGATGGTTTCCTTTGATTGGAATGACCTTTTTGAGCCTAGCCTTCCTTCTTCTGCAAACTTTCAAATAAGGGTTGAAGTTAATTCAAAATACATTTACTAATGTATTGTGGATGAAGGACCCTCTACATGTATTTTATCCTCCTCGTCTTGGAAAGCTTTGGGTTCTCTCGAGCTTGTGTCTGATTCGCATGAGCTATTGGATTTTGACAAACATCCTAGTGAATATTTGGGTATTATTCCTCAATTTCCTATCTCGTTAGGTGGGAATACTTTCCTTGTCGATCTTATAGTTGTGAAAGGCTCGTTAGATTTCAATATGTTTCTCGAGCGTGATTATGTATATTTTATGAACATTGTGGTGTCTACACTCTTTCGGGTGATGCATTTCCCTCATAATGGAAGCATTGTCACTATCGACCAGCTGGAATCTAATAATCACGATCCTAATTCAGTTTTAGTTCATGCTACACCTTTGTATGTTCCTAGTGTTCATGTAGACTCTAACCCTCCATGGATAAATTATGTGGCATATTATCCTCAATGTTCAATTTCTTCTGATCATGCACCTCTGCAATCATGTTTTCCTTCTTGAGACATGTTCTCATCAATTGATTAGTTTCTTTATCCAATGGGGGGATGGGAGCCCTTACTTCCCCCTCTTAGTCCAAGTGATATTGAGTTTTCTTTCGAGTCTGATCTCGTTATTTGTAGATCCTAAATCTTGTGTGTTTGTTATTCTTCGTTGATAGACTCAGTTAGTCCTAGCTAGAACCTCCATCGTCATATGGAATATGGTCATTTTTCTTCACCCTTTGGGAATTTCGACCCTCCTCGTTTGTGTTATTTCTCGGATATTGGATTACCTTCGGATAAGGCTATCCTTGAATCCATGACTACGGATTGTATATCATGGGAAGAATTACACTGTGGTTTGTGTTTTCTTCCATTTTGGGAGACTTTCTAGGTTGACTATCGAAGAGACTCTTGGTCAGATCCTAGAAGCGGGATATACTTGAACCAGTACTATGCATGAGTCGTAAGGTTGTGCGGTGCCTTGTACCATATTGTACAGTCCAAGTTTTTTTTTTTCAAGTTTTGTATTCAGTATCACATCTTATTTTCTGAAGTTTCTATCTATATTGGATTTATGAACTTCTGGATGAGTGTCATTAGCCTTATATGCAAGATCTTGGAGACATTTTTCATTGGAATTTTTTCATCGTATTGATTCGTTCTGACAGGTATTCACCTTGAAACTAGCATATAGGTTAGATTTCTTCCTACTTGCATTTTTGCATTATTCCTTCCCTGGTTATTTTTGCCTTGGGATTGACCCCACTGAATTGCGATGCTAACCTTCCTTATTGATAAGTGTGTTGTACTTTATGTGGTAGATCCTTCCTTCCATGGGCATCCTATTTAGATCTTTGTTTCCCATTTGGTTCCCATGCCAAAGTACTTCATAGGAACAGGATTCATGTTTAGTCCTGCCATGACTTTGTGTTGAAGCCTCATCCTTATTCTTCATCATTTTTCTTTCTTATACCCATGGGACTCCCCTAGAACATGGTTTGTCTTCTTTCAAGCTCACTTAAAAATATGAAAGAGACATCTAATGAGATATTGTTTACCCTTTTCGGCCTCGTTTAGATTACATATGAAAAGGATCCCCCTGTAGACTTCTTTAAGCTCTTTTCAAACTCTCTAAAGTTGAAAACATTTGAGCAATCTAGTTTCCCTTCACGCTCGCCAAAGTGAAATATGAAGGCACATATGTTTGGCGATATTTTACCCCTTTTTTGGTCCAGGTGGCTAATTTTACGAAAAAGGTATTCCCTATGAGCTATGGTTCACTAGGAGAGTATTCGTAGGTGTAATTTTAACCCTTTTTCAGGCTTGAGGGACTAAATTTATGAAAAAGGGCCATTCTCCCTGGTTTTGGTTTATCACTTTTTTGGAACTTGGAGATTATTTACCAAAAAGGAAACCCATGGAGTCTTATTTAAGCCCTTTTCAGACTCCCTAAACAGGAAAAGATCGTCGAGTGACCTTTTTTATTTCACACTTATTAATTGGTCTAGAAAGAAAAACTATTTGGCATAAGTTTAACTCTTTTTCCAGCTAATATTTTAACCAGGAAAAGGTACGCCTTGGGAGATATGCCTTGCCAGGAGAGTTCCTCTAAGTTATGTTTTATACTTTTTTGGGTTCAGGGGACTCGTTAGCAATGAGATTCATCCTCGTATTGCTAGAGGATAATCCCAATACCCATCAAATAGGTTTTTAAAGGTATATTTATGATAGAATGTCAAATGGAAAAAACTCAGCATAACAATGTTCGAACACAAAAAATTCTAGGGAAGAATGCATAAGAAAATGAGGTTTTGGTTAACTTCAGTCGGTGATTTAAAGATAAGTGTGGGTATATGGAAGACTTAATGAGAAGGATGAATGAGTCTGTTCTAATCATCATAACTTACTAGAAGATAAGAGAAGAAAAAGATCAGACACAAGAACTTATTGATCTAAACCTTAAAACACTAATAACAATTACAACAGCATCATAATCAAACATAAATTACAACACAACTATAATATCTCAATTGAATCATTCAATAATGAGAAACCAGAGTAAGAAAGAAGTAATATAATGAAAAATAAGTTTACTTCTATTAATCAAAATGTCTCAGATCTCATACATAAAATCAGAGTATGGCTCTGTGTTATCAAAACATTACAACAGGGAGTCTATGCTCAACCATTCTAACCCAAAAATGTCATCCTAATGTTGTATTTATAGTCTAAAAAATAAGTAATAGCATGCAATTTGAGTTGGATACTCTAACCTAGGATTATCCCACTAAAAACTGAAAATCTAACACCTGTACAAGTGGAGACAACAAACTGCTAAAAACATGGAAAATGTTGGCAACAACTCTAAAATTTTAATATTTTCATAATGAGTTGTTCCTTCGGCGCATCTCCATCAATTCCATGTATCCACCAGCTCCAAATGATGTCCAAGCATCTGTTCTAAGCTCCATCTTCCACCTGGTGACCATTGATTCCCTCAAAACCCATCAAAACTGGAATTTGCAATGAATCTAGAAATGTTGACTATATCAGCCAGTTCATAGCGGATTTTGCAATGAATTCCATAGCAGATTTCATAGCGCCCGCCTGTGTAAACTATTATGCAATAGGTTCTGTAGTGAACTTCATTTTCTACCTGACTAGGTAATTTCGCAGTGCATTTCGCAGCGGAGATCATAGTGACTATGCAGCGTTGTCTGTGTATATCATTTCACAGCAACAGGCACTACGAAATGTCATGTAGTTGTCTATGTAATATAGTTTGAGCCAAAATGCTTCAAAAAATTTATCCAAAGCTGTATAATCCTGTAGATTCCTCCAGATAGGGTGTAATCATGATACTTTCCACAAAACTTAAAAAATGCATGGATGACCATTCTTCAAAATGAGGGCCTTTCATCCACTCCATCTCATCTCCTGAGTTTGTCACTTCTCCTTTTTGCAGCTTGAGCTAGCACATTAAGATTTCTCTTAGTTAAATCATCTTTGAAGGGATATAACTCCACCTTGAAATTTATGCTCTAAGACTTTAAGTCTTTATTCTGCATGTACAAATTTCTAAGTTGCCTATGAAGGGGCAGAAATCTCCTTGTTGTGAACTTAGCTAGATCAATATTTTCCTTATATATATCCATGATCTCCTTCATGTTTTTCCTCTCAGCCAATCCTTCTCCCTTCAAGTGGAAAATTTCCTTTCTAGCATCTTTGAGTTGTCTGATCATCCTCTTTAAGGTAGGGTTATCAAGGGGAGTGGTGATGTCTATGATTTCAATAGGCTTCTCAACATTCTCACCTTTACCCTTATATGTATTCTTAACATGAGCTTCTATTATGACTTCTTGTTCAACAATTTCCTTCTGAGTTGATGACCTAGTGAAGGGTCACCTAGATCTAGTCTCAATTGTTGCAGTAGGTGAGGGAAAGTGTAACTTTCTCCCTTTTTTTACTATGGTTTTAGCTGAGGGAACTTCTTCTAGTTCTGGTGCAAGCCGGGGTGAAAGTTCCCTTTGTGGAGAGTGATGGGATCCCCCTTCTTCTTCTTCAAATTCCTTAGGAGCCTCCTTATCATTGGCAATGTGATTGCCCTTTCTCTTTTTGTGTGTCTCTGTGTGAATATAATTGTCATCTTCAAGAGGGATCTACACCTTAGATTGAGGAGTAGGGGCTACATTTAGTTGCAAATTTGTAGAGACAATGAATTTCTCCCAATATATGTTTCTTTTCTTCAACTCCTCCATCACAAGCATCCTAATCAACCTTGAGTGGAATAAACTTGTGTCCATAGCCTTGGAATTGTCTTGTACCCTATCAACCATTTTCCCCATACTCCTAAACAAATAGAAAGGTATGTTCATTAGATTTTTTCATGTGAAGTGAAAAAAAATTCTAATGTGATATTGGTAGACAATATTGAATCTGCCCTCGCAGGTAAAATTTCTTTGGATCACCTTCAACATCTTGTCAAATCCCTCAACCAAATGGCTCCTAGGCACTCCCTTAGATAGGTTATCTCCCTAATTTTTTGTTTTGAGGAACTATTTAGAGAAAGTTACATTAAGAGTCATGGATTTAAACCACTTTTCACCAGTGTTGGGTATCTCAGTGGTTGCTGCAATGGTGGCTTATGATAATTACATTTCAAGGGTTCCCACCTTGGTTTTAGTGACATCAAAGTTTAAGTCAAACTCCATGGCTACCTTAGGGTGTCCCCTCTACATATTCTGAAAGAAATTTAGACAACCAACCCTTTGGAATACCTCTTTGATCAGAGGTTCAGCATCAAACAAGCACATATCATAATGATCGGTCCTAAATACACTCCCACCCTTATGAGACTTCTTTTGTTGAGGTGTATCCATTTTCTATAAACAGGAGAAAAAACACTACAATGATCTGAGAGGTATGAGAGACCCAATAAGGACAGAGGTATTTAGGGTTTGAATGATGGTCTTTTAAAATCTAGCTTCTTTAAGGCTTCAGGTTTTTTGATCTAAAATTGAAGAAGACTTGAAACTTGAATAAATATTACAAGTGAAATTGTTATGTGTTTTTAAAGCAATCGGATCAATTTGCAACACATAATAAAGGATTACTTATGTAAAGATACACATAGACAGCAGCATAAAACATTGAACATCAGACATAAACATAGCAACTTGATAAAGGATTTCACCCCACTCCGGGCTACATCTCTTGGTCCAGCTTCCAATGGATCATTATTATTAAATTGCTCAAAGTGCTCAAAAACATGCCTTACAATGCTCAAAATGACAAACTAACTGCTCCAATGGCTCTGCAGCGTCCTAAAACCCTTGTCTGGGCTCTTTCGGCACCTGAAACGGTCGAAAAATGAAGAAGATGGCCTCCTTGAAGTCTCCCCTTCAACTTTATTGTCTCTGGTTCTACAAATCGCACCCTTGTTCTCCAAACCTGGCACACACGCTCATTTACGTGGAAAAACCAAGTCCCGTACGCAACCGTGCACCGATACAAACCGTAGAACGGTTAGGGCGCCTCCAGCCCCTAACCGCCTCGGCATTCGGTCATATGCTTATGAGACCATAGGCTGGGCATAAAAGGAGTTTAACCGTTCAAACCATACAAACTTCCGTTGAAAAACCCGTGCAAATGTATAACCGCGCACACATTGTTATATAACAAATAAAATATATATAATACAATGTTATATACCCCTCCGCGCGGATTAATTACAATGTATGCACCATATTTAAATACAAAAATTTGGTTCAAATGTTACCGCGCGCACATATGTTGACACCGCTCCAACATACGGTTATATGTTTGGTAATAGAACCACGGGCCGGGGCTAAGCCCCAGCCCGACCCCTCGCCCGATATACATTTACATAAACATAAATATATGCAATTACATATAGTTTACAAAAATCATTGTGTGGCCCAATGGTCGGGCGGTTGGACGAAGTCGTGGGCATGTGGAGAGGTCCCGGGGTCGAACCCCGCGGACTCTCCATAAAACTTTTACACATAACCATATAAACCAGTGAAAAAGTGACACGCGGCGCCAATGGGTTGGGCCACGTGTCCACACTTAATTGGCTACAAATGACATGTGTCAACACTCCATTGGGAAACCACCATCCAATACAAAAATTCCATGTCATCAAGCTACCACGTCACCATGATGGTACAGCCCTCCACGTGGCCGTACGGACTGTACGGACAGGTACAGTCAGCATCCCAAATTTTTACCTGTTTGGCTTGGCGGACAGATCGCGATATCTCCTCCATACGGACTCTGTTTGCGAAAGTAAATATACCGCTGGAATCAGGAAGATGAGACAGACACAATGGCACTGTTTTTGTCGTAATCCGAGCACTTTGAAAATTGAGCAAAATTTGATCCCCTGATCACACCTCCCCATTGGGAAGCTTTTGGACCTCCAAAAGACTATCTCAGTCTATGTGAAGATGAGGGTATAGTTCCCTCACCCTTCCAACCTCAATCCACT
>ML784120.1:91373-104091 GCA_009831015.1 Picea engelmannii | reverse complement strand
GACGAAACTATATGTGGTAGTCTCTGGTGTAGTCTCTGGCTCGGGAGACTCAGGAGGGTTGACGAGTTCGTAAACAGGGGGTTCAGTACCAAACAAGACTCGTCTAAAATTACCTGACCCTAAAGGATCTTGACCTACTACACTGTGAGAAGGCCCAGTGATTGATTCAGAAGATACAGCAAGAGTTTCTCCAGAAAGATGAAATCGTCCTGAAGGTCGACGACGAATGCGATAATCCTCTACAGTATGGTGGATTCGAAAATCAGCAACAGGATCAGTGGAGTCGACTTGTGGAGGTGGTGTTAAAACTTCAGGGACGTCACTTATGTCCACGTGCAGTAGAGTAACAAGAGGAATTTCACCCGGACGAGGAGAATCCTCTGGGGTGCCCTCAGGTGTGGTTGTGTGTAAAGGTTGTGAAGCTTCCGGATGTTCTAGGGACAAACCTTGCATCCTACGTGAACGTCTTGGGGGAGCAATTGTAAAAAAGTAATGAACTCCCCAACGAAAATCTTATGGTCAACTTCGAGAAACAAACAACACACACTAGTAAACAAAAACTAAGAGGCAATCACCAAGCAAACAATACCTTCTAATTTCGGAGCCACTAGTTGGTGATGAAATCCAACGTCGCAACAACGAGACGAGAAGGGGCGGGGCTGAGATGGAAAAGTTACGTTGATGACCTGCTGTAGTCTCTTGCTGCTGTAGCATCAGTTCTCCATACAGGCTTCTAACAATTCTCCAATCAATCTCTTGCTAGCTTGCTTATGCTTAACCTTTTCATGAGTAATCCCCTCAATATATAGGAGAAGATAGTTTAGTTACTTGGATAGGGAATGATCCCAATATATCTGGAAAGTCAGTATTTTGCCAACCATTCGAGAGCCAACTCATCCTTCTAGAAGATTCCCTTCTAGAAGGGTCGAGAACTTATCCATTTTCCTTCTTTAAGATCATGTTCGCACCCTAGCCTTGAGTACAGTGCGAGAAGTTCGCACCCAAGCTTGAAGCAGCATGCGAGAAATAGGTAGTCCCGCAGGTGACTATATAAACAGCCTGCGAACTCTCTTTAACATATGATTTTTGGAAACTGACAAGTGTAACCTTTCTCAGGAAAATGTTCCTATGGAAGAGCTTGATATTTCATCATCATGACATTATCATAACACCATAATAATGACCAAAATTGTGGATAACACCACAGCATGGTCTTCTTTTCTGGGACAGTATTGATCTTGTCTCCTTCATTGCTCTTCTCGGGGACAACATAACTGTTGCACTCGTTAGTATAAGTTCTTCCAAACAACTTGTACAGAGTTCCACACCGAAATCCCCTCATCAAAACTATTTCTCCTCGTACCATATTGCAAGTGTTCTTTCCAAATACAGCATTCATGTAACACCCTGTTTCCCCCAGTCTGTAAAAATAACTATATTGGCCAAGAACTATGGAAAACTCAAAGATGTGAATGTTTGATTTGACGGACCTTTGTATAAAAGGTTGATGAATGTAAATTATGTTATGAATATGTGTTGCATGACTGCTAGGAGGGGTATGTGCTAAAATAGACCACGATGGCTAATGAGAGGTTGTGGAAGGGACCTAGATGGTTGCATTAACTTCCACTGAGCCAGTACCATACTGGTTTTTACTTGCTCAAAGACCAAAGCAACTCTCTGACCCTGGAATGGATTTCCTGTCAGATTGGTAGGTGGGGAGGCTCCTCAAGAGTTAATGAAGGGATGGGGGTGAACCGCCCATCTGTAAAATCTCTCAAACTTGACCACGGATGGGGAAATTCACGCCACACGCAATCTTGCAGAGAAAAATTCAATAGAGGAAGTGTGGTAAAGGGTAGAGAGAATGTGCACGACAGGGATCACGGAAGAGAACTGGAGAAACTCTGTAAAACCAGGGAGTTCTGAACATAGGAGAAGGAGAGTAACCTTCATCCTGGATTATTTTTCTATATCAGGAGAAGGAGAGTAACCTTCGTCCTTGACTTCCGTTGACCTGGAAGTAGGAGACTGAATCTCAAAGCATCATGGTCTAGCTTGGGGGAGGCTAGTGGTAAATCCGTTTGGAGTCACTGAACCTATGGTTGGGTGGAAACGAGCACCCCTCTCAGCAGTTGCATCATGCCTGGTGGATCTAATAAGTGTTTTATGCCTTGTATTTTGAATTGAATATCATGAATACATACTCATGTTTATATGCCCATAATGATTTCTATGTGGAATGATTGCCTGGTGTTTTAGACTGGAAATAATGGATGCATGTGTATACTTAAATGCCATAGTTGGTTTCTGTACAGATGATTAAGTCTGGAGCATGAGTCCACTCCACCAAGAATCATCTTGTTTGCTTGATTCTTGTAATCTTCTAGGAAGGCTCCTCAAGAGTACTCTTCCCCGGGAATTACCCCATAAACCTTGTAACCGTACCGAACCTTTACCTAGAGACTCAACTAAGATCAAGGACAATTGCCCAAGAACCATTTGAAGGTTCATGCGATTCGGGTCTAGAAACCTTATGCAAGAAAGAGTAGCTCTCTAAGGTCTCGGAGTCGTGGGAGTTTGAAGCTCCAAGAGGTTGAATTTCATGATTCAAGCTCAGAAAGGATAGCAAGTCCAATTATCGAAAGAGAATACCCCATCATTTGGTAGACGAACGGTCGGAATCCTTTTGAAAATACCCCAGATCTATCAAGAACGATGGATATAGAGGAGGAGCACAGGCGTTAACACCTCGACCCCTTCAACCTTCGCAAGTAGCGATGGGATCCAGGACCGTATATCTAAGGATCTATCGGAGCTCTATTGACCGTCGATCTTAACCTTTGCATAGGCAAGAGAGTGGACTCGAAAATGTCCTGAAAGTCCTGAAGTATTCAGAACCGTCCCTCGGCATAGGACACGTGGTAGTCAGGTATCATTTCATTGACTCACAACTTGGAGTGGTCAAGGGTAGGACTGCACGAACTCATGATTCACGAAATCACGACATGATCGTGGTCGTTGGATCCAAGCCACGGGAGAACCATTGGATCAGAACCTCCGCATGGTATCGCGTATTGGGGGTTCAAAGGTTGAAAGAATTTCTTTTCGACTGCAGAAGTCGTGAAGTGTCAAGCATCGAGGGATCATGCGAACATATGGAACATCCATTAGGTGGGGACCGTGTAGTTGACAGGTGGTGTAACAAGTGCCCAGAGAAAGGTGGAAGCAGGTGACAGGTGGTGGACACATGTCACCTGGGAAAGAGTCAACCCATTGTTGAATTATCGTGTTTCGGGGTTTCAAAGGGTGAAGAAGTTTCACCTTGATCGCTAAGGTCATGAAACACTGAGATCCGAGGTCTCATGCAATGGGTAGCAACGACACAGCTCATAAGAAGAGTACAATGGAGGAGACAAGTTGCATGTACACGTCGCTTTGGCAGAGTCCACATAACGTTGACCTTTTTCATTTTGGGGATTCGCAAAGGAGGAGCACGAGGGCTCAACACTCCAACTCATGAAGTCGCAAGTTGCAAGTAGTGCTAGTGTTTATCCTAGCCTACGGTTATATGTAGTAGGCGCTAGTGAGGAGGGAGACATACCCGTATCACATTTTGGGTATCGACGTTTGGAGAAAGAGGAGTCGAGAGCCTTGAATCTCCAACTCGCGAGTTGCGAAAGGCGTTTTTTCTAAGGCCAGGTTGTGCTCACTTGGAGGAGGATAAGGGAAGGGATGGTCTATGCTAGGCCCCATAGAAATTCAGGGATTTTGTCCCTCGAAGAAAAGACAAAAAATATTTAGTTGTCATGGTGGGTGTGTGACAAATTGGTATCAGAGCATGGTTACAACACTTGGCCTGGTTGGGCTCATGAACGAGTTGTGCAAAAACTCCATTTGAAGTACTCTTAAAAGGAGTAACCCTCTATCTTAACCCCCTTTATCAAAAGTCAAAGTTAAGAATGAAAATTCCTATTGTGTGTATGCATTTGAAAAATATGAATTATGTGCTGGTTATGAATGAATATAAATATTGACTAACAAAAAGTGTTTTTCCTACACACAAGTGGATGATCAACCGTGGGAAACTGCAGATGCATAGAATGGTGATGCACCATGAAGTGGGGGATGGCTCCCACAATAGAGACGAAGAGTCTGACGAAAGGAGGGTGGTAGAGACCCCTCCAGATCTAGTTGAGACTGTGAGGAGCCTCATGGTCGAACTACAGAGCTGCAAGGCCGAAAATGAGAGGTTGATAAAAGAGCAAGAGAAGCAAACAAAAATTAATGCAGTCTTGTTACAGAGTCTGTCCGACATACAAAGACAATTGCAACATGGACCTGACACTAGTCACGCAGACCGACGATAGACAAAGAAAAGTCGAAGTCCACCTGAGATACAGAAACATAGTCTTTTAAGTGGCCACACTGGGAAGAGCACCTCGAGAAAGGTCCACCCCAGAGATAAGGGACAAGCATCGGACAATTCCTCTGGAATGGAAACTGGCGACTCGGAGGGATCTTCTAGTAGCAGAACTAGTTCTTATTCCCGAAGAAAATGGAAGAAGAGAAAGCATTCCAAATTTCATAATCTCAAAGAATTCAAGAAAGCCAAACCACCCTCTTTCGACGATGAAATAAAGAAGGGGGAGGAAGCAGAGGCTTGGCTTCTTGGACAAAAGAAGTATTTCAGAGTCCATGACTTCTCAGAAAACTTGAAGGCCTGAGTAGAAACTTTCAAATTGAATGGAAAGGCTTCCATTTGGTAGGAAGACCTTAAGAATGTAAAAGGGATTCATGAAGAGGACCTATCTTGCGAACGGTTTGAGAAATACTTCAGGAAGAAGTATCTGTCGGAAAAGTATTTCGATGAAAAGACTAAAGAATTCTATGAACTCAAGCTAGGGCAACTCACCATAGAGTAATATATCAGCAGATTCCTTGAGTTACTAAGGTACGTACCCTATATAAAAGCAGAAAAGGAAAAGGTGCAACGATTCATCAGTGGACTACCTAAGGACTATCAGAATGGGATTGAGTTTGACGAGCCAAAGACCCTAGAAGACACTATCTAAAAGGCAAGATATTGTTATGAATAGCTTGGGCATCGGACAGAACCTCGCAAAGGATGGAAGCAAAAGAATAGTTCGGGATTCCATAAAAAGGGGTTTAAATCCCCAAGATTTAAAAACTATAAAAAGGACTCAAGTATGAACTTCCCAACCCGAAGTGTACATCAGTAGAATTTCCCCTCCCAAAGCGGAAATAAACCTTCTGGATCTACCCTAGGAAAGATTGATAACCCAAAGAGAGAACACTTGAAATGTTGGGGTTGTGGAGAAGAACATCTACTGAGGGACTACTCGCACCAACAACAGAACAGTCGAAGAATTTACAACGTTTAAGAAGCTACCATCGTCAATGACATGTCCAGGAGTGTGCCGCAAATTTATGCAACCTTGGATAATAAACAAGCTGACCACCAAGCTTCAGTGGTGGAGATGGAAGGTATGATCACCAACCATCTAGTGTCTATTCTAATTGAATCTGGTTCAAATTTGAGTTATATATCTCCTAAGGTTGTTGATAAGTGTAAATTACAGCTACATAAGCATGCCAAGCCATGGTTGGTACAGTTAGCCACTGGCACCAAAAGAAAGGTAGCGAAGGTCATACCAGCTTGCCAATTCACTATGGGTGAATTCCCCACCCAAGTAACCCTTAACATACTACCCCTAGGATCGTATGACCTGTTGATTAGTATGGACTGACTAGCCACATATAAAGCCAGACTGGACTATTACCATAAAACCTTAGAATGTGTAAGTGAAGAAGGAAGAAGGATAACCCTTCAAGGGATCCAAAAAGCTATCTCGGTGAGACGAATATCAGCCCTTCAAATGAGAAATTATTGCAGAAAGGGATATCCACTATATGCAATACAGATGTTGGAATCAGTTGAAGATGACAAACCAAGCCTCAAAGACCACCCCACACTAAGAGAGTATAGAGATGTATTTCCGGAAGAGGTATCGGGTCTACCTCTAAGGAGGGACATTGACTTCTCAATAGAACTTGCACCAAGAGTGGTGCCAGTGTCTAGGAAACCCTACAGGATGAGCACACCTAAGCTAGTTGAGCTTAAATTACAACTAAACGAAATGATGGACAAAGGTTATATCCGGCCCAGCATGTCTCCTTGGGGAGCACCAATCTTTTTATGAAAAAGAAAGATGGTACCCTCCGACTGTTCATAGATTATAGACAACTCAATAAGGTAACCATAAAGAACAAGTACCCCTTACCCAAGATCAATGACCTGTTCGATTAATTGGGAGGTGCTTCCATCTTCCTAAAGATTGACTTGAGATATGTATAGCATCAAGTCTGAATCAAGGGTGAAGACATCCACAAAACTTCCTTCAGAATGAGATATGGTCACTATGAGTTTGTGGTAGTACCATTTGGATTAACCAATGCCCCTGCCACTTTTATGTGCTTGATGAACAATGTGCTCAGCAAATTCCTAGACAAATTTGTACTAGTTTTTATTAACGATATATTAATTTACTCCAATAATAAAGAGGAACATGAGGAACATATTATACTTGTGCTTCAAGTGCTAAGAGAACATCAGCTCTATGCCAAATTTAGCAAGTGCAACTTTTTCCAAAAGAAAATACATTACTTGGGCCATGTCATATCTAAATAAGGAGTAGCAGTAGACCCTGACAAGATCAGGTCTATCATGGAATGGCCTACCCCAAAGGACGTTTCAGATATCAGATCCTTTATGGGCTTAGCAGGATACTATAGGATATTTATAAAAGGATTCTCCAAGATTGGTTGTCCAATCACTACTCTCCAAAAGAAGGGAGCTAAATTCGCATGGACACAAGAATGTGAAGAAAGATTTCAATCCCTAAAACACTTACTAACCCACGCACCCATGTTGAAGATCATTGATCTCGAAGCTGACTTCCTCATGTGCACAGATGCCTAGAAGGAAGTTCTTGGAGGAGTCCTTATGCAAGGAGGAAGTGTAGTCTTCTATGAATCCTGAAAATAGAATGAGCACGAAGTCAACTATGTGACCCGTGATCTAGAGCTGTCCACCATAGTGCATGCCTTAAAAATGTGGAGGCATTACCTCCTAGGAAGGAAATTTGTACTTATGATAGACCATTGTGGATTGTGATATCTATTTTCCCAACCAAAGATCAATGCCAGACATGCTAGGTGGATGGACTTCCTTAGCGAGTTTGATTTTGAAATCAAACATATTAAAGGAAAGGAAAATAAGGTGGTCGATGCCCTTACCAGAAGTATGAAAACAATTCACCTGGTAGCGGTGAGAACCTGCGAGATGAATGTCAAGGAAAGAGTCAGGAATGCACAAGAAACAGACACATTCTTCCCGTCTGTGACCTCGTACCAGGAGCAAGAACCCACAGGGATAAAGTATGAAGGATACCAGATGATAGATGGAGGTTTGCTAACTTACAGAAACAGATTGTATATTCCAGATTATGATGACTTGAAGAGGTTCATAATGGATGAACTACATAAAAGACCATATACTGGTCATCCAGGATACCAGAAGATGATCACGGCCACCAGGAAACAATTCTATTGGCCTGGATTGAAGAACGACATAGCTGAGTACTTAGCCAAATGCATAGAATGCCAATAGGTTAAAGCAGAACACCGACACCCAACAGGATTATTACAACCTCTACCAATCCCAGAATGGAAATGGGAAACCATCTCCATGGATTTCATCACCGGATTACCAACCTCGACCAAACAGAATGACACCATCATGGTAGTGGTGGATAAATTGAGCAAGTCCACTCATTTTATCCCCGTCAAGTAGACTTGCAAGGAAATGGACATCGCCAATGTATTCATGAAGGAGATATTCAGACTACATGGTATGCCTAAAGAGATCGTGAATGACAGAGACACAAAATTTACTTCCAACTTTTGGAAATCCTTGATGGTTGGTCTGGAGACCAAATTACTGTTTAGCACAGCCTATCATCCTCAAACCAATGGACAGACGAAAAGAGTGAACCAAATATTAGAAGACATGCTAAGGATGCATGTAATACATCAACCCAAAAAGTGGGAAGATTACCTACCACTGGTGGAATTTGCCTACAACAACGGTTACCAAGAATCCCTGAAGACGAGTCATTTCGAAGTCCTCTATGGTAGGTCATGAAACAATCTAGTCAGTTGGAGTAATCCCATAAACATAATTACTATTAGACTCGACATGTTGAAAGAAATGGAACAACAAGTGATTCAGATAAAACAAAATCTAAAGGTCACTCAGAACAGACAGAAAAGTTGCGTCGACCGAAAAAGAACTCCAAGAGAATTCAAGACGGGAGACCACGTATATCTCAGAGTTAGGCCCAGGAAGAGTTCCCTAAGGATGGGAGCTTGTGCCAAGTTGGCACCTCGGTATTGTGGACCCTTTGAAGTTATATATAGAGTGGGACCTGTAGCCTATAGGCTAGCACTTCCTCCCACAGTAAAAGCACATAATGTTTTCCATGTTTCATTATTGAAGAAATATGTACACAATTCTAATGATATAATTGACTGGTCTGTGATCCAGGTGGAACTAGAGGGATAATTCCTTCCAAAACCTCAATGCATATTGGATGGAAAGAAAACCCCACTCAGAAACCGAACCATTGCACATGTCAAGGTGCAGTGGAAACATTTTGGCCCAGATGAGGCTACATGGGAAATGGAAGATGCCATGAAACAGGCATATCCAATTTTGTTTACTTCTGTACATACATGTCATATTTATAGATAGAACATCGAGGATGATGTTCCTTTAAGGGGGAGGGAATTGTAACACCCTGTTTCCCCCAGTCTGTAAAAATAACTATATTGGCCAAGAACTATGGCAAACTCAAAGATGTGAATGTTTGATTTGATGGACCTTTGTATAAAAGGCCGATGAATGTAAATTATGTTATGAATATGTGTTGCATGACTGCTGGGAGGGGGATGTGCTAAAAGAGACCACGATGGCTAATGAGAGATGGTGGAAGAGACATTGAATGGTTGTGTTAACTTCCACCGAGCCAGTACCATACTGGTTTTTACTTGCTCAAAGACCAAAGCAACTCTTTGACCCTAGAATGGATTTCCTGTCAGATTGGTAGGTGGGGAGGCTCCTCAAGAGTAAATGAGGGGATGGGGATGAATCACCCATCCGTAAAACCTCTCAGATTTGACCACAAACAGGGAAATTCGTGCCACACGCAATCTTGTAGAGAAAAAGGCAAGAGAGGAAGTGTGGTAAAGGGTAGAGAGAGCACGTGCGACAGGGATCGCGAAAGAGAAATGGAGAAACTCTGGAAACACAGGGAGTTCTGAACATAGGAGAAGGAGAGTAACCTTCATCTTGGATTATTTTTCTATATCAGGAGAAGGAGAGTAACCTTCGTCCTTGACTTCCATTGAGATGGAAGTAGGAGAATGAATCTCAAAGCATCGTGGTCTGGCTCGGGGGTGGCTAGTGGTAAATCCATTTGGAGTCACTAAGCCTATGGTTGGGTGGAAATGAGCATCCCTCTTAGCAGTTACATCATGCCTAGTGGATCTGATAAGTGTTTTATGCCTTGTATTTTGAATTGAATATCATGAATACATGCTCATGTTTATATGCCCATAATGATTTATGTGTGGAATGATTGCCTGGTGTTTTAGAGTGGAAATAATGGATGCATGTGTACACTTACATGCCATAGTTGGTTTCTTTACAAATGATTAAGTCTGGGGCATGAGTTCGCTCCACCGAGAATCGTCTTGTTTGCTTGATTCTCGTAATATTCTAGGAAGAATCCTCGAGAGTACTCTTCCACGAGAATTACCCCATAAACCTTGTAACCGTACCGAACCTTTACCCAAAGACTCAACTAAGAACAGGGACAATTGCCCAAGAACTGTCTAAAGGTTCATGTGATCTGGGTCTGGAAACCTTATGTAAGAAAGAGTATCTCTCTAAGGTCTTGGAGTCGTGGGATTTTGAAGCTCCGAGAGGTTGAATTTTGTGATTCAAGATCAGAAAGGATAGCGAGTCCAATTATCGAAAGAGAATACCCCATCATTTGGTAGACGAACGATTGGAATCCTTTCAAAAATACCCCAGATCTGTCAAGATCGATGGATCTAGAGGAGGATCGTAGGCATTAACACCTCAACCCCTTCAGCCTTCGCAAGTAGCGATGGGATCTAGGACCGTAGATCCAAGGATCTTTCGGAGCTCTATTGACTGTCGATCTTAACCTTTGCATAGGCAGGGGAGTGGACTCGACAACGTCCTGAAAGTCCCGAAGTATTTGGAACCGTCCATCAGCATAGGACGTGTGGCAGTCAGGTAGCATTTCGTTAACTCGCGAATTGGAGTGGTCAAGGGTAGGACTGCATGAACTCACGATTCGTGAAATCACGACGTGATCATGGTCGTTGGATCCAAGCCACGCGAGAACCGTTGGATCAAAACCTCCGCGTGGTATTGCGTATCGGGGGTTCAAAGGTTGAAAGAATTTATTTTCGACCATAGAAGTCGTGAAGTGCCGAGCATTGAGGGCTCATGCGAACACGTGGCACATTCGTTAGGTGGGGACCGCATGGTTGATAGGTGGCGTAACAACAAGTTCCCAGAGAAAGGTGGAAGCGGATGACAGCTGGTGGGCACATGTCGCCTGGGAAAGAGTCAACCCATTTTTGACTTATCGTGTTTCAGGGTTTCGAAGGGTGAAGAAGTTGCACCTTGATTGCTAAGGTCATGAAACGTCGAGGGCCGAGGTCTCGTGTGACGGGCAATATCGACACAGCTCGTAAGCAGAGTACAGTGAAGGAGACAAGTGGTGTGTACACATCGCTTTGGCAGAGTCCACATAACGTTGACCTTTCGCGTTTCGGGGATTCACAAAGGAGGAGCACGAGGTCTCAACACTCCAACTCATGAAGTCGCGAGTTGGGAGTAGTGTTAGTGTTTATCCTAGCCTACGGTTATATGTAGCAGGCGCTAGTGAGGAGGGAGCCATACCCATATCGTATTTCGGGTATCAGCGTTTGGAGAAAGAGGAGTTGAGAGCCTTAACTCTCCAACTTGCAAGTTGCGAAAGGTGCTTGCGCTAAGGCTAGGTTGTGGTTTCTTGGAGGAGGATAAGGGAAGGGATGGTCTACACTAGGCCCCATATAAATTCAGGGATTTTGTCCCTCGAAGAAAAGACAAAAAATATTTAGTTGTCGTAGTGGGTGTGTGACAATTCACTCCTGCATCATCCAACTTGCTTACAGATATTAGGCTCCTTGCTAGTTTTGGAATGTGAAGAACCCCAGGGAGTGTTCTAATCCTTCCATATTTTAGCAGCAACTTAACCCTTCCATGTCCCATGATTTTTGTTGTCGAGTCATCTCCTAGGAATACATCACCACCATCATATTTTTCATATTCAGAGAACCACTCCCTGTGAGGAGTCATGTGGTATGATGCACATGAGTCGATCAAACATACATCATGGTCTGCATGTGTACCTGTAGATGCCAGGTAAACATCGCCTCCTTCTTCAGTGGAGGTTTTCATCTCTATGGAAGAGGTACTATCAGATCCCTTTGGTTTTTCAACCTTCTTAGACTTGCAATCTTTCTTATAATGCCCTGTTTTACCACACTTCCATCATTTCCTCAAAGATTTTCCTAGAGACTTAGATCTACCTGTAGATTTAGATCTCCCCCCCCCCAAAGACTTACAAGGATTCCTATCTTGGGTACGAACTCTTACAAATAAAGCATTTGTGCTATGACCATCCATACTTTTTTGCCTTATCTCTTCAGATAACAAGGATGCAACTACATCCTCATACTTCAATGTAGATTGAGTGGTACTACCTATTACTACAACTAGATTATCCCAAGAGTCTGGCAAAGAACATAACAAAGTAATACACTTATCTTCTTCTGTAATTGTAATATTAACAAAGATAAGTTGACTTACCAGAGTATTAAAGGCATTTAGATGTTCTGTCACAGAATCTCCATCTTCCATCCTAAGATGATACAGCTTCTTTCGAAGAAACAACTTGTTTACCAGGGACTTTGATTGATGCAAATTATCCAACTTATCCCATATTTCCTTGGTTGTAGATTCTTCTGAGACATTCAACAACCTTGAATCTTCCAAGCAAAGTCGAATAGTACTCCTTGATCTTCTGTCCAACTTCTACCAATCTTCCTTCGACATACCAGTAGGTGGTGTTCTAGTAGTTTGTGTACTAGTAGGTTGTGTACCAGTAGCCTGTGTGCTAGTAGACGGTGTACCAGGATCCACAGCGATCCATTGTTCTTTGTCTACAATAAGGTCCTCCATATTGAGCTTCCATAGCTCAAGGTTTTTACCGTTGAAATTCTCTATATTGATTCTAGAAGAGCTCGTCATTCCTCTTTCTACACTTGAATAACCACTGCAAAAGCTCCCACTAAACCCAGGTTTATCACAGACCCAAGATCAACTTGATCTATCAAGACCGAGCCAAACCCTCAGCAACAAAGGCGTCCCTCTGAAGCCAAAAATGAGCTCTGATACCACATGTAAGTTTTAAACCTGTGAAGTAAAGCAATGCATATAGATTCTTAAGCAAAATAGAATTTAATCAATGGCTCATACACAAAGTACACAGAG
>ML784120.1:35186-86140 GCA_009831015.1 Picea engelmannii | reverse complement strand
TGCAAGATAGTCGTTCTTTCCCATTGCAATGATACTTTAAAATGTAATCCAGGATTCTTAATATTGAACTACAAGGAATTGCAATTAGGGAGATTTCTTTCCTGTGATTTAATTCAGAACTTCAGTTCACTTCAGCAAGTACAAATAGAATAATTTATTTACTAAAACACTAAGTGCTTTTGGAATTGAGCATATATAGTGCGCAGCTATCTTTGAAACAAAATACTTCCCTGGGTTGATAATTTATGTTTCACTTGGTTGTTTGAAATTAATTAAGCAATTATAGTGACCAACAGTAACGTCATTTGGATCCTCTTTTTCATCTTTCCACAACTTCATCACAGGAAGAGTGAGATTGATGGGAAGGACAATGTCAATACCATAAACCATTTGAAAAGGAGACATACCTATTGATTTCTTGGTGCCGATTCGGTTCGCCCATAAGGCGTACTTCAGGTGAAAGTGCCAAGCCTTCTTATTCTCCGTCAACACTTTTTTTATTGTATTCATCAAACTCTTGTTAGATGATTCATCCAACCCATTTCCCTGAGGATAATAGGATGTATAATTTCCTAGCACAATGTTATATTTTTGACAAAAATTTACCATTGCCATAGATTTGAAAGCTTGGGCATTGTCCATGACTATTTTTCGAGGGAAACCAAATATCGATAGGATGTTCTCTTCCAAGAATTTTATTACCACCAAATCAGTGGCATTCTGAGTTGGAATGGCTTCAACCCATTTCATGAAATAATCAATAGCAGTTAAAATCCATTTATGTTGGGCGCCTGACTATGGGTGGATTTCTCCGATGAAGTCCAAACCCCATTGTTGAAAAGGAGCCTCTGTTTTGACTGGAACTAAAGGTAGTGCAGGTAGATTTTTCTTACCAGAGAACATTTGGCAAGGGTTGCAGGCTCTGACCTTGGAATTCACATCAATAAATAACTTTGGCCAATAATATCCATCTCTTAAAATCTTGTAGGTCGTTTATCTCCAAGCGTGATGTCCTCCACACACTCCTTCATGAAATTCATTTGACATTCTCTGTTTCAGGTTTTGTTAAACAACATAGCAAGAAACCTAGAGGATATTTCTAGTACAATTGACCTTCAATAATACAGTATTTAATTGTGTGTAGCTTCAACGTTCTTTCTTTGGATGGAGTCATGTCACTCAGGCACTGAAGGGTGAGGAGGTATGAAACAATACCGCGATACCAATCAGAGGAAGAAAAATTATCTTCAATCTGGACTGTACGGGTTTGATCATCAAGTTCCTCTATATATGGGATATATCTGTGTGATTCCAGGTGGTTTATCTAGGATATATCCATGTGATTCTTCTAACAATTTCTCCAGGCCCTAACCTTTGACTAGCTTGGTCAGTTTTGATTCTAGATCGAACTACTGAATTTTGGCTAACCACCAACCTCTCTTACCATCACTGTCCGGTTGTACCAAGATATCTTTGATAGCGCTTGTTGGCACATAAGAGATTATTTTGGAATGCAGTACATATGTCCTGAAATATTTGAGAGCTTTCACCATTGTGTAAGCTTGTTTTTCTAGTATATCATATCTCAATTCATCATCCCTGAGACTTTTACTGAAAAAGTATATCGATTGCTCGAAACCTTCTTTGTTATTTTGCAGGAGTACCACTGCGATAGCATGTTCATATGTGAAAGAAAAGATCAGGAATTCCTTAGTGTCTTCTGGACTATCTAACACGGGCTCTTCTCTTATGGATTTGTTAACTCGCTCAAATGATGCTTTATCTTCGGTAGTCTGTTTCATTTCATTGTCTTTCTTCAACATATATGTGATTAGTTTGACAATTTCAACAAAGTTAGGGATAAATCTTCTCAAAACATTTATCTTCCCTAAAAAGGACTGGATTTCTTTATTATTTCTAGGAATTTTTACTGTGTCAATAGCCTCAACTCGCTTGGGGTCAACCTTAATTCCATCCTTTGAAACTATATGACCCAGAAGCTTGCCTTCTTTCACAGAAAAATGAGACTTCTTAGGGTTTAGAGACAGAACAAATTTTTTTCATTTCTTGAAGGTTTGTTTGAGATGAACCAGATGTTTTGCATCAGAATTTGAGAACATTGTTAGATCATATAAGTAAATAACAAAAAATTTATCTCTCACCGATGAAATCTATATCCATCGCTCTTTGGAAAGTAGCACATGTGTTCATCAAACCAAATGGAATTTTATCATACATGAAAGTTCCCCACGGTGTGGTGAAAGTAGTTTTTTCTTTATCATCTTCGTGGACAACAATTTGGTTGCATCTGGAGAAACCATCGATCATAGACATTTTGTTAGCTCCAACTACTTTTTGCAGGACATGATCCATTTTTGGAAATGGGTAGTTGTCTTTGAGGGATGACTAGTTTAAATTCCTGAAATCTACACAAAGCCTTATTTCTCCACTTTTCTTCTTGACAGGTACCAAATTTTCTACCCATTCAGAATATCTAAGTGGAACGATAATCTTTGCGTCAAGAAGTTTCTTGACTTCCCTTTCTATTACTAGAAAGAGGATAGGATTTATTTGCCTCAGCTTCTACCTAAAAGGTTTGATACCGTGCTTAAAAGGAATCTTATGTTCAATTATAGAGGTATCATAAGTTCTTAGATCGTCATAGGACCATGTAAAGATGTCTTTATACTATTTAAGCAGCTCGAAGTACTTATTTTTTACTTGTGCTAGAAGGTATTTAGATATCTTGACCAGTTTAGGATCCTCTTTAGTTCCTATATTACAGTCTTCAACCTCTTCAGGATGAGGTTGTAAGGTAGATTTTAAGGGTATATCATCTTGGTCAAACAATCTCTCTAATGGTATCAGACCTCTGGGGATCCAAATATTCTTAAACACAAGCATTCAGTGATTGGCGATCTTATCCTGGAACTTTTCAGGATCTTCACTTTCCTGCATGATCCAGATAGGATCGTTATGATTTTGTTGATCTATATGAGTCTCAGAGAACTCGTCAACCATTTCTATGAATTGTTTAATATGCTCCTCATCTTTAAAGACTTTCCAGTGTTGCACATTATTTGGGATCGAAGGTATGTGTCTCATTTCGATATGATACTTCAGCTTTAGGATAGTAGGTGGTACAAACATCATTGTTGCTTTGGCTAAAGAGTCTGTCTGCTGGTTTTCCATTCTGGGAATGTAGTGAATGTTAAATGACGAGAAGAAATTCTCTATCAAATCTCAGGCGCAATTTATGTATGACCTTAGCCTTCGATTTTTAGCTTGATATTGCTTCTTTATTTGTTTCACAAGGAGCTCTGCATCACCATAAACTATTAGATGTTCAATTTTTAGCTTCCTGGAAGCCTCTAATCCTAAGACTAGAACTTCATACTCACATACATCATTTGTATAATCAATTTCCCACTGTAATCTGTATGAAAAGGGGATGACGTACTCATCTCCAAGTGCAACAAATAACACTCCAGCCCCTGCCCCTTCGTAGGACGATGCGCCATCAAAAAAAAAATTCCATACTCCTCTATTATTTACACTTTTCTTTGTTTTTTCTATTATTTTATTTTCTTCTTCTGTACATTCTTCAAAATCATCATGTATTGATAAAATACAATTTTATACATCCTGATCGGCAACATAGACAGAGTAGTTTTTTGGGTTTTGGGGGTCACATACAGTATATGCCATTCTAGTCTCTCTGTATAGTCGAGTAAATTGTCCACCAAAAATCGGGATCATAGCGTAAGTCATGTCCAGTTGAAGTGATCCTCCTAATTTCGTGCTCCAAGACCTGGATAGAAGCATGTTGTTGCTTGTACTTGGCAGGGATGTCAGCAATGACTACATCCATATGGATACTTTTTACATGAATCTATGAAAGATTCACTACCAAATCTTCGATCATGCCAAGACACTTAACCTTTCTAGAATCAAACGAGTATAAGTATCGATAAGGTCTAGTGATTTCAAGGCCCAATTTTTCCATGATAACTTTAGGCATTAAATTGTGAGAGGCCCCAGAATCTAACATGCAATTGTGAAGTAAGTGGTCATGCACAGTTAATGTAATATAAAACAAAGAAACAAAATCCTTAGTATTTTCAATGTGTGGACCAAACATAATCGTAGGTATTTCGTCTTGTAGATTGATCACATCTACGTGACATTCAGCATCAAAAAAATTTATCATTTTAGCAATCTATTTTTTATAAATTGGATTCTTGGCAAGCTCAACCAGGGGCATGGGGATTTTAATTTTATTTAGTTCATTTTCTAAACTGAAACCTCCAGTCATTTTTTTGATTTCTTTGTTTGGAGCTTATGCTTCAATATTCTCAGTTTTCTTAGTTTGTGTTGCTCTTGTTTCAACTGTTTTTGTTCGGGCAGCTTGTGTTTCAATTAGTGGTTTAGTAACAACTTATTCATTCGCTTTATTTCTCGATAAAATATTTTTCGGTGGAACATTTGTAGAATTTGTTTCTCTGGGCCTTAAACTGTACTTTTGTTGAAGTTCAGCCATTATGGAGTCGGTGATTCCTTGATATGCAGACTCTCCCAAATTATTTATACTTTTATCATTATTAAACAGGGGTTCTAGGTCTAGAGATCTTTCATAATCATGTATAATTAAATGAGGCTCTTTTTCGTCATCACTAAGTTTGTTTATATCCTCTTCTAACCCCTCATAATTTTGCATATCATCCCTTTGCATCAAATTTTCCGTTATAAACGGAGATTGGATTTTTTGATCTTCATTTTTTACTTTTCTTTGTTGCATCTAAGGGTTCAGGTTTCTCCTGAAGTGATTTCTAGTGAATGGATTAGGTTGGCATGTTGCACAAAGTTGCAAGTAGTCAACGCTCCCTAGTGTATCATGAAAAGGGAGTAATCGCCTCTCATGGATCCTTGAAATCTGGTGATGGTGAGTTTACCAATCACCTGCAGGTTTTGCTGTAATGGCAGTCATACTTCCAACAATTGGTATCAGAGCTAGAGGTCACAAGCTCGATACACACTCAGCTCGCACTGAGGGGGATATTGTTGCACGAAATTGCAAGTAGTCAGCGCTCCCTGGTGTATCGTGACAAGGGACTAATCGCCTCTCATGGATCCTTGAAATATGGCGGTGGTGAGTTTACCAATCACCTACGTGTTTTGGTGTAATGACAGTCGTACTTCCAACATGGCTTGTTTATTTCTATCTGTTACACACCAAAAGTACTCACTTCAATAGTGTCGCAAGTGTCATCATTACTAGTGTTGTAAGTGTCGCATCTTGTCCGCAAGTGTCGCATCTTGACCACAAGTGTTGCAAGTGTCACAAACATCACACTGCCACCTTGCCTATGTCGTGCCTCTAACAACATCATAAGAACACTTAAGACACCTCAAAGGTTAGTTTGGAAGAAGAGAAATCAATTGACAAGGAGTACAAACCTTTTTCCATTGAAAGAATTTTAGAGAGGAGTGCTCCCCTACCCACTGTCAGGGAGTGTTGGCGCTCCTTGAGCCTCTTTGCGGGAGTGTTTGAGCACCCTGTGCACCCTTTTGGGGGAGCAGTACCCTTTTTTTAGCAAATTCTGGGTTTGTTGAGGAAAATAAGGGAAGAATCCCTCAATTCCTGAAGGTATTTGGATTCTAATAGATGGTCATGGCATGATCTTAGAGAAGATCCTCAACGGAAGGAGAGGAATCCTCAACTTATCCCAAATATCTCTCAAGTGGTTGGACCTCTCCAAGGTTATATAAGGAGGCCTTCTCATGGTGAAAGGTACAATGGAGATTGAGACTTGCATCAAACTTATGATCTCATGAGTGATATTTCATCAAAGCAATCAGTGGAGATTGATTGAGCAAAGGGGTTGGACAAGGAGAAATGGAAGAAGCTGTTGCACCTTCCTTCAAAGGATTGTAAGTAATTTTACTTGTTCTCATTAATAATCAATGATTGGCCTATTTCTTTCAAACTTATGTTTGTTCCATATGATTTTGTCTCTAGTAGATGGATCTATGATTGAGCTAATCTCAGTATAGTAGGAAGTCCATTGTATCTTTTTTTGTCCTACAGGACCTATCAGGGAGCTCAGGATCGAAGCTCAGCCAAGACTTTGCAAGGACAAACTTCGTTGATAGGGTACATATCTTTCTCCTTCTCTTTCATTTATTAGTTTGATTAGATCTAAAAGGAATTTTGCGTCCATGTTAAGCACTTTTCTACCTTGGCCTTAGGAGTCTAGAGACCAAGACGGAATCCACTTGTCTGCAGGGGGATTCACCTACAACAGAAATTGGCGACTCCACTGGCGAGGATCTATGGTTTTTTTTTCCATTCCCAAATCTTGTTTTGGCCCTTTTCCCACTCATTTGACCTTCTCCATATTGTATTTTTTATTCTTAGATTGGTTCAATTGCCTCTTTATGTCATCATGATCACCCTGATTGACTGAATTTTCTTGGTTTTTTTAGTTTCTGGGAATTTTTCTGAGATTTTGTAGCAGAGAGACAACACTCCCTGGTGGTCTTACATAGAGTCTTGGAGCGCTCTGGTACCCCTTACACCAGAGCGCTATCCCATTTTCAGTGAAAATCATCTAGGTTTTCAATTTCTGAAGTTCAGTTTTTCCTTTTTGCACTTGCTTAGGGTCTCATACTCTCAGTCCATCTTAGTATTGGCTTTCAAACACCTTATTTATGAGAATTCATCCTCTTTTGTTTGGGATTTTGACATTTTATTTCCTTTCCTTGAAGCCACTCTTTGTCTTTGTTGACCTAGAGTTAACTTATTTTTTTCTTCTCCTTTATCTGACTGAGTGAAAACTTTTGTGAGAAAATCTAAAGGTCTTTGAACCTTTTCATTTGATCTTTGAGGTTAAATTTACATCATTTCTCTTTTGTTTGAGGTTTTTTGGTTCTTGTTTTCAATTTGGTTATCTTTGTCCTTCTTGTCTATTTCACGACGAGAGTGTGTCTTTTGTTTTGTGTGAAGTTTGCTTCTGATTGTTTGATCCTAAAGTCTGATTGACATTTAGAAGTTTTACATCTGATTATCATTTGCATATAAGAAAAAGGACATATTTTAGTGATTGGTTTGGATATTAGAATGAATTTCTGAAATTTTTAGCATTGCATTGGATTTGATTGAGAAACACTTTTATGAGGACATTGCATTTTAGTGTTTGATAGTGAAAATAACTTTCTCTCTTTCCATTAAATAGGTATTCATCGAAAGACAAGACTGCTTATCATATTCTTGTGCATTTTTGGGAGTTGAGTCATCGTACCATCAGTTTCATTGCCATACACCCTTTGAGTAAAGAACAAATGCAAAATGAACGCTAATTAAAAATTATCTAGAACATTTTGTTTTAAGGATCTTCCACCAACATTAGACTAGGATTAGCACTTTGGATTAGGCTATGAGTACAACTCTCCAAAGTTTTTCAAAACAAACATTAGCATCCTGAGATAGGGAGAGTCAAATCCAATTGTCGTATAGGATTTCTGGGATCCCCCTCGCACACAGGGGTTACGCACGAGGTCGCATTCGAGTGAATTACGGAGATTATCCCTCTGTGGTTTAACTATTTGTAGTGGTTGGATCATATATTGGGGGCCACTTGAGGGTATACCCATGATTATGTGTGGGAGCCTCTCGAGTTGATTTCGAACTTGTTATCTTGCCCATATGTTCGGATCAGACTGTCGACTATACCCGCCCAGGGGCTGACTGCGAGTTGGTGTCCTTAGTTTCCATAATCCTTAGGTACTTACATGAGGTGACGGTGAAGGGAAGTCTCACCATACTTGGAACATACATTGGTCAAACTCACTCGGGCTCCTTGGAGGGTAAATCCACAATTACTACATGGAAGCTTTCACCAAGGTAGCAGTCCATTAAGCAGGTCACCATTGTAATTATTCCACCATATCCTAGCCCCTTCTTGACTTGATCATGCGACATTGGATTTCATCACCAACTAGTACGATCATCGAGAGAAGTCTTGCTTTCTTGGTTTTGATTCCTATATTTTATTAGCATATGTTGTTTCTTTTTGTTAGTTGACCCTAGATTTTCAACATATACTGTTATTCTCCAAAATTGAGCCTGTAGACAATAAAGGTCTTCGTCGATCATGTAGGATGCAAGGGCTGCCTCTGGAAGGCTACCAACCCTTACCTCCTAACCCTCCAGAAGAAAACTACCATGGAGAGGTAGAAAATCAATATGAAGTTGGTAGTGTTGTTACTCCTTCATTAGACAATTCAAAAGGAAATTTGGTTACAATTGAGAATCCCACTCCTCGCAATACATATGTGTCGATAACCCCTCTCGAACCACATTTTCTTCGTTTATACTCCCTTGGGAACGTCATAGAGGAAAAGGTCCCAAAGTTACCTGAGAGAGATTTTACTGAAACATATATGGGATCCACAAAACCAGCCTTTAGTGATGAGTATAGGACTCTTGTTCATCCTACCACTACAGTATATACAAATCCCACGCATGCTCGTTCTGTATGGAGGACTTCATCAGGATGTGATCTCTATGATCATTTTGAATCCTTTCGACAACCCTTTAATCCTCATGACCCTCCTGTTGAAAGTGGGACATATGGTCAAATGATGAATCACCCCATCGATCAGGTCATTAACCATATTGTTACATCAGCACAATTCTATCCTAATGTTGGACTCATCACCTCTACTCATTCCCAAGGCACTTTGATCCCTACCCCCACTATTACAAACTTTCACTCTACAGCTCCACATATTCCGCACGATCTTGCTAGGACATATTTTCACCCGAGAATGCAGACCCTTTCCAACCAAATACATCTGACTGGAGGGAAACCACCATCTAGCAGACCTTTCCCTCCTGGAATACCACCATCTTATGGCGGGACTAGCCCTCCTGGGGGACAACCCCCTTTTCATGTTCTTCCCGAAGGGCAACCTCCCTTTGTCAGTCATACCCCGGTCATTAATCCACCGTTGGTATGGGGGAAACCTTTGTCTGCTGCAAACCCTTCACAATCCTGGGGAGTATCTTTCAGAGGCACGTTTACCCAACCCCATGTTGGGGGGCACTCATATCATAACCCACAAGGAGGAGTATCAAATCATGTTCCTTTTGGACCATCTTATGGACAACCTTATCCGGGCGGCATCCCAAACACCACCTGAAGTCCTCAAGGACAACAACCTTATCCTCCTTATGGGTCTAATGTGTATCTGCCTCCTGTATCTACTCCTTACCCTCCTTAAGGGAAAAATGTTTATCCTCCTTATGGGCAAGCAAATCACCTGGCTTATAATTCTCAGAACCCAACGGGTTATGCAAATGTTTCTCAGCCATCATCAAATCTTGTTTATCCCAGTTAGCAACAACCGTATGTAGGAGGACCTACTGGTTACAACTATCCACCTAACCCATTTTATGGTCCTACTGGTGTTCCTATGCCACACTAGTATCATCTGAAAATTAACTGACATCTACCTTTCCTTGCGACTCTGGATCTCCCAGACTTATCTCGGTTAACTAATGATCCTATTTTTCATTCACCAGTTTGGCCAATTATTCTAGCTAAACTTCCTTCTGATATTCTGAAATTTGACGAAAAATCTGGCAAATATCCAAATAACCATGTGATGAATTTCCATTTGTGGTGTTGATCAAACTCCCTCATGGATGATTCTATACGTTTGTGTATTTTCTAGCGAACACTTACTAGCTCTGCAACAAAGTGGTATATTGAACTACCACATGCTTCTTTTCATGATTTCAACTCCCTTCCCATGTCCTTCCTCATTCTCTTTCAACTACCTATTCGCTACAAGACGGGTACTAAACTCTTGACCTCCCTTCATCAAAGTGACTCCGTGCATATCTCTGACCATATTCATGAGTGGAGACGATGAAGAAGAATGATCAAGGTAATCATTCCTGACATATTACTGGTAGAATGGTTTACTAAATCACTTTTACCCCCGATCGCTCGTGATGTCGCTATGGGTGGCGCAATCACCGAGGAAGAAAAAATTGCTCGGGCTCAGTACTTAGATTTGGTTTATTCCCAATATGGTACTTTGTATTATTTGCTTCCAAATGTTGCTCGAGCTAATACTAATCCATCCAAGCCGTCATCCTCCTCTCATGCGGACGGTGTTATCGGTTCTGTCAAAACTCAATCTACTTCCCAGTCGACCACACTCTCCTCTACCTCTCCTCAAACTCAGATTTCTGAGGTGAATGCAATTTAATCTTCCCCTTCACAACAATCCGAAGGTAACAAGACGACAAAAAATAAATCAAAAAATACCAATAACAATGAACAATTAAAAAATCAAAATCAAACACCTGCTACCAAAAATCAACCACATCGTAAACTGAAATTCCCGTGTATCATTTGTGGTGACGATCACTACACTCGAGATCATCCACATCACAATGAAGTGGCCAAACTTTTCCAGGGAAATTCACAACCCGTTGTGCTTACTCAGCCTTTTCCACAGCAGCAATCCATGGTTGCTCAAACCCCCTCTCCTGGGGGAAGTTCTAGCCATCCTCATGATGAGGCCTCGACGAGTGCACATATTTATATGTTTAATGGGATTAATTTTAACACTCTCTCTAATACATACGACACACTATGTAACCCTGAAAAAGGAAAAGTCACTAACGGTACCGGTACTTTACCGGATCCATCATCGTCCTTCGTTAGTCCTCCATCGGTTAATCCTCTGTGTGGACCACTTCAGATTGAGAAACCTATGTTTGACTCTATCTTACGCCCTCCTAAGAGCACTATCCATAAATCTACCTTTAATCCTAGTTCACGTGTCGCCTAGAACTACAACATTGTTGAAGATTTGGCTCAAGCACCGTGTGTTATGTCTGTTTTAGAAATTCTACAACACTGCCCCAGTCAACGTAGAACGCTCTTGGCCACTATTGGCGTTGTTGATCCTGAGTCATCCAACCATATCATGTTTAACCTGGAAAATTATACATCTCGACTCTCCCACCAACTTGATTTCCACGTTGATGTTGTTGTTCACAATCAACAAATCCACCGAACTATTCTAGATGAGGGAGCCTCAACTTGTGTCATGTCTTTAGCATGTTGGAAAGGTTTAAAATCATCTACACTTAACAAATTCCCAATGATGTTATGCACCTTAGATGGGTGAGGTTTTCATCCCCATGGGATTTTACAGTCCCTACCCATCCAATTGGGTGGAAAAACTGTCATTGTTGATGTCGAGGTGGTCGATGATCCCCTCGATTACAACTTATTACTTGGAAGAAGTTGGTTTTATGCTATGACTGTCATTGCCTCGTCGGTGTTTCGATGTGTACAATTTCCTCATCAGGGAAAAATTGTCATTGTTGATCACTTAGATTTATGCACGACCGATGCTCGCGCTCCTGCTACCAACAACATTCCTTTCTTGGGAGACCACAAGATCACGTATGAAAGCATTGGTGTTGGCTTACTGAAATATTCTAGCCTTATGGGTACCTTCCCTACACCACTTCCACCGACTACACATCATATTTCCACCGTCGATATGATTTTGATCGCGGCTTATCAATCTTTGGAATCATCTGACCCTTGGATTGTACCTAGTCTGTTGGAATTCGATGCACTAGGTGACACCGTGCCACTTAGTCCAGTCGAAACATCATACATTTCTATCCAATCTGCTTCTCCCTCTTCCGATGACCAACATCTATTGGCACCCAACAATTATTCGATGCCATCATGATTAAGTTCCTTGTCGTCTACAATCGACCACATTTCCCCAATTTTTCCCTCGGATGAATCTATTATGGAAATTTTGAGTATTGACGAACTACCTCGGGATGATAACCATCATTGATCCTCTTTTCTTCCCCCTCGTGAAGAAATTTGGGTAGATATACAGTCTATCTCCCCTCCCGATGTCAATTTTCCATCGTCTCCCATGCCTTCGATTTTCGATGATTTGGATTTGGTAGTTGACCTGGTGATATCTTCGGTAGGGTTATTGGAGCTTGATCTCCTTACCCTTGTCAATACCCTCAACATGTGTTCCTTCCAGAGTGATTTTCTTCCATACAGTGAAAATCTCTTGGAATCCAGGACCAAGTTTTGTCCCTTGGCATGGTGTCCTTCCGGAGCGTTATTCTCTTGGAAGCCATGATTAAAAAGAGTCTACGAGCATAGTTTTTCTTCTCTGTGGAAAGCTCATTAAAAAATAAAGCAGAGGTCATGAGCATAGTTTCTCTTCTCTGTAGCAAGCTCGTTAAAAAATGAAACAAAATATTTGAGCATAGTTTTTCCTCTCTGTAGCAAGATCGTTAAAAAATGAAACAACAATATGGGGATTGAACCCAGAGCCCTGAGCATAGTTCTTTTTCTGTGTCAATATCATTAAAAAATGAAACAGTCACCTCTCTTGAACCTTCATTTCATCCACTCTTATATTTTTTCTCCATCTAGTAGAGAAATTGGTGACAACCTCACAGTCGGTGAATGAATTAAATCTTGGAGGGCATGTCTCCAGCCTTTGATGATCATTCTGGAGTTAAATCACTAGCTTTCAAGCTACCTTTGATGATCATTCTAGAGTTAAATCACTAGCTTTCAAGCTGGGGGCATACCGAGTTGAGTCTTTGTTCTTTCTCGTGCTCATAAATACATGAGAATGCAACCGGGTAAAATTTTATCTCTTTTTCGGACCCGCATGAATATACAAAAAAGGAACCCCCTAGAGTCGTATTTGATCTCTTTTCAGACTCTCTAAACATGAAAATATTGTCGAATGATCTTGCTTCCTTTCCCACTTGTTAAAAGGTTTGAAAGGGCGTCTTTCGAGTGATAATTTATCTCTTTTTCGGCCTCGTAAGACTAATATTATGAAAAAGGACAACATTGGATTCGTCTTTAAGTTGTTTTTAGGCTCTCTAAATATAAACAACCACCGAGTTTACCTTCTCTAGACTCGTTAAACAATCATGCATTGAAGGGCCCATATGGGACAGAACCCTTACTTCTTCCAGTTCGCTAAACAAAGGAAGAGGGACTTACCAAAGGTGAGTCATATCGAGCATGTGTTACCCTCCCTAAGCTCGTTAAATTAAAAAAAGAGGTACTCGTCTATCTGGATGGGGGAAAATTGAAAGAAGCAAGCCAAGTTGTTTTTTAGAACACCACCAGTAACTCTTACGGTCACCCTTGAACACGACACTTTGTCTTTGCACGCATTTTAATCCGCTAAACCTCTGCACTGAGCCAATCCTCTGAGTTTATTTTACTCCTTTGTGTCACCTGACGAAAGTCACAGCATCAACTACATTATCAAGTTTTGGTCCATGTCGAGTTTTTGTTGTTGTGCCTCAGTGTTCAAGGGAAGTATTTGCCTCAAGAGTCAGCCATCACAAATATCCAGTTTCAATACCTGTGTCAGTCCATATTCATTTGATATACCAATTACATATTGTGTCAGTTTCATGTCGTTGATAGGGGATACATCAAGACCCTTCCTCGACATGTCTGTTCCTGTCGACGTCAACACATTATCCAGGAACTAGACTTAGAAACTAGTTAGTACCTTGGGACCTGCATGCCTCAATGGCAGGCCTCCTCGCATCTGACAGTGGGTTTACATCATTGACTCGTGATCGGATGATTCCATGGATGTTCGAATTCATATCATCTATTAAAATTAGTTGGAATGTACTAGAGTACCTTGGGAATCATTGACATCAATGGTGATCTCCCTCGTGCTTGTTAACGGTTTAACTCATTGACCGGTAATCAAGTGGTTTCTGCCATGTTCGACATTAGGACATATATTCACATGGTTAGATTTGCACTACATCAGGATCAATAAGAAGACCCTGGGTTGATTTTTCACTCTTATGCATACTTTGCCCAGGTTGCGAAGGAGTTATTTTGAACTATGACACATATATTGTTACATAGATCCACTTTGTATTGGTCGTGGCTATGTCTTGTCATCTTGTAGATCCACTGTGTATTCTTCGTGGCTACGATCAATTCAGGTCATAGGAGTATAAATCCACATTGTATATGCAGTGGCTATACCATTTTGTCAATATAATTATGGATCCGCAGTGTATTTTATGGCGGCCATACCTAAAAAGTATTTATCACTCAAGCATAGGTATGCCTGCCTTGGGTTTGAAACATGTCATAATATTTGTTTGATGGTTGTGTGCATATTTTTCTAGTTTCTCTGCGTCCATACCCTTGCTCGAAAAAGTCTACAAAGTACTTTAGTCATCATCGTATTCTAACTTCGTACGTTGGGGGGAAATCTGTTACACACCAAAATTACTCACTTCAATAGTGTCACAAGTGTTGTCATTACTAGTGTTGTAAGTGTCGCATCTTGTCCTCAAGTGTCGCATCTTGACCACAAGTGTTGCAAGTGTCACAAACAGCATACTGCCACCTCAAAGGCTAGTTTGGAAGAAGATAAATCAGTTGACAGGGAGTACAAACCTTTTTCCATTGAAAGAACCACTAAAAAATGAATTTTGGAGAGGAGTGCTCCCCTACCCATTGTCAGGGAGTGTTGGCACTCCCTAAGCCTCTTTGGGGGAGTGTTTGAGCACCCTGTGCACCCTTTTGGGTGAGCACTGCCCTTTTTTTAGCATATTCTGGGTTTGTTGAGGCAAATAAGGGAAGAATCCCTCAATTCCTGAAGGTAGTTGGATTCGAATAGATGGTCAAGGCATGATATTAGGGAAGATCCTCAACTGAAGGAGAGGAATCCTCAACATATCCCAAAGATCTCTCAAGTGGTTGGACCTCTCCAAGGTTATATAAGGAGGCCTTCTCATGGTGAAAGGTACAATGGAGATTGAGAATTACATCAAACTTATGATCTCATGAGTGAGATTTCATCAAAGCAATCAGTGGAGATTGATTGAGCAAAGGGGTTGGAAAAGGAGAACTAGAAGAAGTTGTTGCACCTTCATTCAAAGGATTGTAATCACTTTTACTTGTTCTCATTAATAATCAATGCTTGGCCTGTTTCTTTCAAACTTATGTTTGTTCCATATGAGTTTGTCTGCAGTAGATGGATCTATGATTGAGATAATCTTAGTAGAGTAGGAATTCCATTATATCTTTGTTTTTCCTATAGGACCTATCAGGGAGCTCAGGATTGAAGCTCATCCAGGACTTTGCAAGGACAAATGTCGCTAATAAGGTACATATATTTCTCCTTCTCTTTCATTTATTAGTTCGAATAGATCTAAAAGGAAGTCAGTGTCCATGTTAAGCACTTTTCTGTCTTGGCCTTAGGAGTCTAGAGATTAAGAGGGAATCCACTTTTCCACAGGGGGATTCACCTACAACACCATCCTAGATATTTCGTTCAAAAAATATTTGATTATCTTAGCCATATCATCCATGTTTTTCTTACGCAGACTTCCCAGATCTTGAGGGTCCTACTTGTTCCCTGAAACATTTAGGTTCCTTGGTTCTTAATTTACCCGATGCCATCATATTTGATTCAATTTCTATGGCATCGTCTTGCCTTCCTACCAGAGTGGTAAACCTTCTTTCTCTTAAGAGTAGGGAAAAGTTGGGCTCGAAATCCCCTGCGAAAGTTACCTTTGTTGCAGGTTGAGAGGGTTTAACTTTGTCTAGGATATTATGATATAATTTTTTGAACCTATGAGTAAATTCGAGAACCAACTCAGAGTTCCTTTTTCTTAGAGCCCCGAATTCAGTCAAATAATACAGATGGTCTTTATTTTCTCCCCACTGTCTTAAAAATGTTTTTTCTAGATCATCATATGACCGTAGGGATCCTACCGGAAGTCCTCGAAACCATATTCTTACTTGTCCTTCAAAATTTTGCACTAAAATACTTTATTAAACATATTCATGATCAATGCCAAGGATATCAGTGAATTGATCGAAAAAGGTTATGTTCTCTGTTGCGATTAAATCCCCTTCTCTCGTAAATTTTGGTAAGTTCTTCATATAACTTTTAGGCAAATCATGTAGGACGACAGGGAGGACCAAGGGAGTGTATATGGTCGTTACCTTGGGAAAAATTCTAGGAGGTGGGGGTTGTCCTTGAACTTGTCCACTTTCTTCTCCGCTTCTAGCACCAGCTCCTCCAGTAGCAGCCATTGGAAGTCTAGGGGATGGACTTTGGGAGAAAAGAGGGTTTTCGAAAACTTTGAGGGAACAAAGTGATGACCTTTCAAATTCTTCGGGATGAGGCGAAGGAAACTCCGGAAAAAGGTCGTTAGGAGATGAAAAGTCTAGAAGAGGAGGAAAAGGAAAGTGTGGACTAGTTTCTTCAGACTTACAAGACGTATAAATAGGAGACCCGATAGGGGATGAATCGGGGTATAAAATCTTATCCTCGGGGTTTCGGAGAACTGGAACTTATACTTCAGGCAAGGATGAGGTAGATAGAAAATTAACGACATCGGGTATAGAAAGAGATCTTTCATTCTAGCCTTTAGGAGTACCATTCGAGTCAATATCAATCTTTACTTTGGGTGCAATTTCCTCCGGGCTCTCAAACCTAACCTCAGGTTTACTAGTTGATGTCTCTGTAGAGGGTGCTTGTTTAAAATTATGCTCAGGGGTTAATTCCTCAACCAGAATCTTAGTATTGACTTGTGAAACTTTGGGTTGGTATATTTTACCTGCCAATGCGGTAGTTTATTTGAGGTATCCCTTTGGTTTCAACAACCTTTCGGGATCTAATACAAGTGTGGTTTGCTTATCGTCTAGGTTCTTTCTGGTATTCTTTTGACTGAATGCCAATTTATCAGTGGTGGAGTCACCAAGTGAAAGATAAAATAGCCTTACTTGTTATTCAATCTTTGTTCACTATCAAAGATAGAATCTTACCTTGTTGTTTTCCCAAGGAAAGATAACTTTGTTTATCATTCCCCGACAATGGCGCCAAAAATATGTTGGTCCTAAGAATAAACTTAAGGCTCAAAGAGTAATGTCAGGCATCAGGAAATTTTAAAGAGAGTGTTTTTAAAAGTGTGTTTTCTACCTTAGTAATATGAGAAAAAAACCTTAAATGAAATTAACAGTATGGCAGAACAGAGGTCGTATTTCGTGTCTAAGTCAAAATTGCAATATTGAATGGTGTGAGAGAAAACTACAAAACTATAAAACAAAGCAAGGCATCAATTATTGAAGAGTCTCACCTTGTTGCAGTGGAAGAAAATAGATAGTGTAACCTTGAATAAAGTATAAGATACAGTGATCCACACAGATCGCAGGTCTTGATTTACTCACAGTAAATGTAGAGGAAAAACTGCTTACTTAAAAAATTGTTGATGAAATATGATTACAGTAGTTGTTGTACTAAATTGAAATCAAAAAATTATCAAGGAATGCATAAAGAAATGTCGAGATATGGAAAAACAGAAGAAACACATAACCCAAACTAAACAAAATTTGGAATCTTTGTATGCACTTGTATTAATAGTCAATAAGGAGAGTTTTATCTATTACAATCGGCAAGAAGAAGCCTTTTGATAGATATTGAATCTATGTATTTATACAAACTGTCTCAACTCAAACGGTTGGAATTCTTATAATTAAAAATAGTGAATCTTTTTTAATAAGGCAACAAAATGTAAAATCTGCAAAGCTCCACTAGCGTTTTCCTCTTTCTCTTTGTCTGTTGGAAGAAACATTTATTTGCCTCATTATTTAGCCCAGATAAATCTATCATCTGATATTCTTGATGATTTGGCATTCATTTCTGGCCTTTTTTGTTTGTTGCCATCTGTCCCTCAAATATGTGAATAACATGTGCATGTTCCCTCACTTGTTTTTGGATGTACTTGTTTTCCCATATTCAACACATTGGATGCATTTACTCAATAATTCCACCACTAACCTTGAAGGCTCAGTTGCTTCCTTCACCTCGAAAGTGTATAACTTCCTCTCTACCTGAGGCAGCTTTTCTTGTATCATTTTCTCTCCTTGAGATGTGACCTGTAACTGTAAGATTGGTTTTACTATATATTTATTTATTTGAAGGAGATCAATCTGGTTCATTTTCTGGATGGTTGTTAGAGATTCTTATTTACTTGTTCTATAATTATACTATTTCTTTTCTATATCAATTTGACCCAGGGATTCAGAGATAGCATTTCCTTCAAAATAAATTAGTCCTTTGTCTAGTGAAGACAATGCTTCTATACAAGCTTCATTTACCTCTCTAGCAAGTCTTTTTCTTTCTGCTAGATTTGCTTCCCAGACCTTTAAAGCCATATCACCTTTTATTTGTTTTGAAAGAGAAATTTGATGAACATCTGAGACATCATCCTTTGGTACCAATAAAATGACCTCTTGAAACTTAAATCGAGTTGAGCGAGCTTCTCTTTCTTTAATATAGATATATTTTAGAGTGAGGTCTACTTCCTGGTAGCATTTCTAGATGGCATTGACCTTCATGAAGAGATCTTGCTGGGCTATTTCTAGTTTTTCATTTACCTCCAATGCTTGAGTCTGAAAAGTTGATATCTCTACTGATGTACCTTCAAACAAGTCTAACCTGGCTTGCAATTTCTTTATTAACTCTTCTTGTTGAGTGACCAATCCTCTTTTTTCCTATGAATTCGGATGGATCTCTTCAAGGTTAGCTTGCAGCCGTTGAATTTGATGTATGTCATAAGCTCTGATATGTTCAAAATAGTGGTTCATATTATTCTTCACATTCTATTCTATGGTCATTATTTGGTCTTGCAACTTCCCTACCAACAGGTCCTTTTGTTTTAGTTGCTCGGCCAAATTTTCTACAAACCATTGATTAGCAATGGAAAAAGCACCCAATGAACCTGCAACTTCCTTTGTGAATTTTGTATCATCTCGGTTATGTCCATCGTACACCATTATTTTCCTTTTGACTGTCGCTCCATCTTTCTGATGTGTTTCTCGTTTAATGATGGCCCTCCATTTCTTGTTGAAGAAGAAGTCTGAAGGAGGCATCTCTTCGGGTGAAATTGGGGTGAGATCACTTATAAAAATGAATTCGGAATTAGGATTTTTGAAACTTGACTGCAACGGTGTCACTGAAGTAATAGGGGTACCTATCTCCATGGACGGTTTTTTTTCAGCCATATGAGCAGCATATGTGGCTGGTGTAGAAGGAGATGTATCATGCCCTTTCTTTAGGAAATCTTCGAGATGCGTCGTTGCTTAAGGGCCTAATGGATTTGATAACAAAGATTTTAATTCCTGCATTACAACTTCGGTGTTCTTTTGATTTCCCTCAGTATCATGTTTGTCAGAGGTCTATGTCTCAAAAACCAGAGGTACAGTTTCCTGTGTAGACGAAATGGCTATTGATTCTCCCTGTAGTACTTTCGACAAGTTGTTTCATATGTGCCTTTGAAAACTGAATAAACTGGCCTATTGATCTGGGGAAAATCTTTGGACTCTATTTAGTACCTCCTCATAAGACCTGATTCCCATGAATATTTCATCATGTGGGGAGTTTTCATGAACATATCTCTTCAGGTTGTATTGGGCCAGGTGGTTTTCCAAGATTTTCTGTGGGTTGTGCCTTTTAAACTCGATGTCAACCAACTTGACATCCTCCAGAGCTGCAGCCTCCACCTTTGAGTGAACAAAGTCTAAAAGTGAAAACATACCAACCTAGAGAGGGAAGGTAGGCCATACCTTTTTCTGGGCTGCTTTCAACTCCTTGTTGATGCCCCCTGTCATTGTTTGATAAGCTACTTCTCGAAATACTAGTCGGTCTGGTAAAAACCTCAGGAGGGCATGGGGAGGGACCGATCATCCAAAAACCTTGTTGTAAGAGAAGTTTTTGTCGATGAACTAATCTGCTATTTTTCCCAGATTTCCCATTATTCTATCTGAAATTCGGGGAGGAGGGCAACCATATAAATCTATATGAACGGGCACCACTACATGGTGGCATATTTCATAGAATAAATCTTTGGCCTTGTCTTCCCAGATCTTGGAGTGATAGAATTGAATAGGTTCAATGTTGTTCAGGGTCCAACTCCAGTTCATCATTGGAAAAGGGGTTATGAAGCAAGCAACATCCATGATATATGCGAACATATAGAAAGGGGCGGGCTGGCCCTTTGAATTCACCAATTTGTATTCCGTGATTTCTTTAGCCAAGTTTTCTAATAAAATTTTGGCCCAATTAAAAGTGAATCCCTTGGCCACCTCGTGCATAATTGACACCCATGCCACCAGGAAATGAGTGGAACTTTTCTTCCTGAATAGCCTACAGAGCATCTTAGCTACATAAATCATAATAGTATCCAATGACGTTGTGGCATGAATGCCATGAGCGTCGGCTCTGAATTTATCTAGGTGCCCCCACCAGGACTTGATTATATCAGTATAGCTTTTATCATATTGTATACACTCATGTTTCTCAAACTCTAGCATGAATGCAGCATTGTAATTATATTTAAAAATTTTGGATAGCTTATACATTACTTGTATGTGTTCTGGTCGGAAAGACCCAACAACAACCTTTTGAGAGTTGAAAATGCTCCTGGTTTGGACGTCGACATTTTCCAGGGCCTAGCTTATCATGTCATTATACGGCATGAGCCTCGATCGCACAGCTATCTTGTGAAGCTCGGACTCGGCTATAATTTTGAGTTTAGCTTCGTGAGTATTGTCCACTTCATTGTTGGAATCTTCTGGGAAATTTATAACCTCATGTTCCAGAACCTCGAACACATGTGTCCAAGATCTAACTGAGTCTATATCTCGTGACGTAGTGTCTAACAAAACATCTGCATTCGGATTTGAACCTTCACTAGCTCCATCATTCTTCTTAATCATCTTCCATGGTTCCATGATAACGAAAATAGAACAAGGATACCCGTTGCAGAGGAAATTGTGTGAGCTTCTTACTTAGATAAAACTTACTACTTTGCAGAAGATGAAAATGAAACTCAAAATCAAGCATTTTTATTCACTTCAGGTGCCTTGATTCGAGTATACCTTTACTGAAAGAAAATTTATGATATTTAATGGGAAAGTATACTTGACGATCCGCAAGCTATGTTAAAAATCATTTCCGTCGATTTTTTATAAATGCCATTAATATTCGGCGGCTCATGTTTCGAGGGTTTTGGATGAAACGGAGTTGAAATTTCCCAAATCACGAATCCGTGAAAAGTTAATTACGAGATAATCCCTTTTAAAAATTAATTAATCATGTTTAAATTCAAGTGCTTCAAGTATTCAGACTTCGGGGTTTTTAAACGTAGCTCGATAAGAAATCCCTGAGACCTAAAATTGCAAAATGATTAATTATCCAATAATCACTTTTAAGTTTTAATTAATCACATTTTATTTCAAGTGCTTCAAAAATTCGGACTTCGGATATTTTAGGATGTGATGAAAGGTAAATGTCTGAACTCCAAAGTGCAAAGTTGTTAACTTTCTTTTAACCAAGATTAACTTAATTAATTAAGATTTAATACTTCGGTATTTTAGTGCTTCATGGATTTGTGAATTAGGTTTTTGTTATATTTCCGAAGAGTCGCCTCCCGTAGTGATGTGTCGGAGATGATGTCATTCTTGATGATGTGTTGAGAATAGGGAGTGGCACGTGTTACTTAGAATCATATGAATTTTCAAACGAAAACCTCAGAAATGGATGCCACGTGTCAACCCAGGGAAGACTCAAAAACACACGTGTACTATGACTCGTGTCCTTTAAAGGTTTATGAAAAGTGAGGAATGAACACTTTCGGGTTTTGGGTCTTTTACAGTTAATACTTCTCAAAACACATGAATATTTGGAGTGACCTTTAGTTATTTGACTCTTTAACAATTAGGCGGATCCAAAACTCTAGGAGAAATAGGATCATTCAATCAAACGGGGAAACTTCATCAACGACGGATATCATGTGCACCTTATTACCAATTAACCAGAAATAAATTTGATTTGAATTTCGAAAGTTAATTTCTTGAGTTACCACTTTGGGAAAGATCATATTTTCATGAAGTGGAGAATGCAAAGCTCAAAGTTTAGGATTATATATGTTCCAACAGATAGCATGAAACCACCTGCAACCATTCTAGCCTTCAATTCCCCTTTGTCATCCAATCTGTAGCAAAATCTGCAACTCCTGTCTGGACTAGGAGTTTCTGCAGCGCTGAACTAGGAGAAGAATTCAAATATTTGATAAAACAGTTAGACATATTTAATGACCAAATCTCAATTATTTCCTTTTAAAACATGGATGTTGAAAACAATGAGATCTTCTGACACCAGCTTCATAAATGCAATAATGATAAAAGAGGAAAGGTGTAGTCAAGATGCGCTACGAAAACTCCTGATGAGTTGGCAGTTTACTAGAAGGAGTTTGATTTGACCTTCTAATAGGTATAGGGACAGAGTGGAGGGGTTTAAGCGCATAGTGGAGGTAGTGACATGTCAGAGTAGTGGTGGGCCGTGGCATGGGGGTGATGGTGATGGTTGTCTAATAATGTGATGATATGAAGGTATAAACAAAAGAAAATGAACTAAGGGTACAAACCATAGGTATGAGCCAAATGTGTGGGCCTACCTCCAACCTTTCATTTATTTTGAGGTAATACCTAAGAAAACCATAAGGAGAAAATCAAAAGAAAACTTAAAAAGACTAATAGATAAAAAATTAAAAACCTAAGGATGAATTTGACCCATGACAAATTCATGTGATAATAGGACTAAATTTACGAAAAAGGATGAAGGAGTCCATAGTTAAGCTCTTTTCAGACTCCTTAACATTGAAATTATAGCCGAGTGATATTGTCTATGTCACACTAGTTAAAAATATTTTGAAGAGGAATCCTTTCGGTATAATTTTAACCCTTTTTTGGACCAACTGGACTATGTAAGAAAAAGGAATACCCTGGCCCCAGTGACCAGAAGAGTTCTCCTTAGTATGATTTTATTCTTTTTCAAGCTCCTTAAATCTATGAAAAATACAACAACAAAAAACAAATATTCTAAAAAGAGGGGATAGGAAAACATTCTCTTTTAATGGAAGCAATCTAGTCACCCTTGGATAGAGCACATCCTTCAGTTTTTCTGCAAAGTAATTGGATTTAGTATGGCCTTAGGAATATGTTCTTATTACATAGATTTGTTTCCTCCTCTGTTTGGTTACTCTTCCAAACATATGGAGAGTTTTTGGTGCCTCTTGTGCCACATACTTATGTCAATAACATGTTGCTAAGTATGTTCATATGTCATACTCTTGTCCAAGGGAAATTCTTACAACCTAAGTCAACCATTCTACGATAAGTCTCTTAACCTTCATGAGTTGGCCATCTCAAGATTCTTGTCAATTCCACATTCAGAATCAATGAAGTTATGTGTCTGATGTTCAATATCCTCCAATATTCCCATGATGACTTGTCGAAGATCTCAGGATAGTGATTCTTGCACTCCTATTATACTCTTACCTTAGATTTTAATATCTTGAAGATATTTATCTATTCATGAAGTTATCATCTCCAACTACAAGCATTGGTGCCTCCTGAAGATTCATATGGAATTCTATTTTAATATCTTATGTTGATTTTGAGATGTAGATCCGTTGTGTATTATCCACGGCTACAATTTTTATTTGTGTACATATTAGTCATGTAGCCATGATTATTATATATGACATGGATCTGCAGTGTACTTGATTGGTAGCAATGCTTAGTTTATCTCGAGCATGGGTATGCTCGCCTCGATGATTATTATTATTATTTTGTAGATGACACACTCACGAATACTTAATTGGGCTCACTCGAATCGATCCCTTCCCACTTTATCAAACATGTTGTAATGTATTTCGGTCATCATTTTCTCTTCTTACCTCACACATTAGGGGACATTTGTTATAGTCCAAAATGCCACCACTATGCATTATTGGCCATGGCTCATCCATATACACACTTGCAAATCCCTTTTGTTGAGTTTCCTTCTTAAAAACTCATTTTTTCAAGGTGTACAATACAGGATATATAGGCAGCCTGAGTACATACTCTACCTAGTATATAGGCATCCCATGTACGTATTCTACCTGATACATAGATAGCCCGCGTATGCTCACAAAAGTTGCAAAAAATTAAAACTGTTGCACTCTACAACTGGGTTTATGGACTATTTTGGGTTGCATAACTAGTCTTACCTCCTATATCCCTTCTCACAATTGAATAACCATCATTTCTCCATATAAAGGGCCCTAGGGGGTCATTTGAACATAGGAAAGAAGAGGCAAGTGAACTCTGCCAAAATGTATCCCTTGTATTCCAAGCCTTTTGCATCCTACTTTGAGTTTCATCCTCATCATTCCCTACCGTCCATCCTCCTTATACAATCCATCCATTTTCCCTACATTGGCATGTTGGTTGTGAGGATAGCATATTGGGAATGGTGCACTTATATTCAAAGTAGAGGAACCCAGGTGAGGTTCGTGGAGTAGCATTGAAAATATTTAGGTTGTAACTTTCAATATTGTTATTAATAAAAGAGAAACTTATTGTCCCAGATATATATGTCTTTATGTTTATATTTATAAATGGTTTACATGAATATCCAACCCTTTAGATGATCTTGGTATTTATTCATATGTTCTTATATTGTGTTATTTAAAGTTTTTTCAGGAAATCATTGGGAGGAGGCTTGTGATTTAGGAATGAACAACAACAGGAAGAGATCTAATGCAGACAAAAGGACTTAAGGTACATACTTTGATCCTCTCTCCCTTCCCTTAATTATCATTAGGTCTTGTTGTATTTTGGTAGAATAGAATTTTTTCTGTCTTTTAAGGTGTCAAGGCTCTGCCTAGTCACTAGACCCATATTAGGGGGATTTTCCCCATAGCAGGTTGTTAAATGTATCCCAAAAAGGTTCATACTTAATTATCCTATGATAATAAGGGGCTTGAATGCCCGAGGTTGATGCAACTATATAAAATAATGGACAGAATGTGTTATAAATTCAAAATTCAAAAGAAAATAATGGGATATACAAATCAAAATCCAAGTAAGCTTGAGCTCTTACCCCTCATTGTGAGGCCATCACCTCAAGTCCTAATGCACTCAATGCATATCTAAATAAAGGACTTAATTGAATTATCCCAATGCAATAAATGCATAAACCTAAAAAGGGGCTTGCAAAGTAAATATAAGAATATCAAAAGGCAAGATAAGGGGTGGAAAGAAGTAGTGTTGAGGAAAGGGTAACTCAATTCCTTAAGATCTCCCTCTATAAATGCACTCATGGAGATGAACATCACACGTGGACTTGCATATCAATGATACCATGACCATGAAGTAAACCCCATGTCATACCATTTACTCACACTTTCACTTTGTTGGGTTTCTCAGGAAATAATCCTCTACTTGGGTACTAGCACACCTAATATGGTTCTATGATGGTCCTCCCATACTTAAACTTGGAAAATTGCATAAAGTCATAATATAGTGTGAAGTTTGAAGAAGATACTTAATGTGAATTACTTACATGCCTTTTACATTAAATTGTGACTTAATTTTTATGATTCTAATGACTCGTGTATCCATGGTGGTTGGTCTCACTTGATTCATTGAGCCTTTTCTTGATGACTATGCACCCCTTGACATGGTCCTTTGGATTTTGATTATACTTCCCCTACACTTCATGGAGAATTTTGGAACCTTGACGATGAGTATTAGACCTTGTGATGACTTATCATGCTTCTTAACACCCTCTGGCATACCTTCGACCTTTGACATTGCACCTGGGAGTTGGGACGATGAAACATGATCTTGACATGTCACTTAGAGAGAAGGGAGCCCCCACCATGGAAGTTTTACTCCTTTGATGATATTATGGTTTTTATTTATGATAGTACTCTTGATGATGATGGTACACCTCTTTGGAGAGGTCATGGAGCCCTTTTAATTGATGAAATCATACCCTATCTTCAGTATGTTGCACATGTGATGGAAAGTTACATTGAGGATGATATGACACTTGTTTGATCTGACCTAGAACTTAGATGATGAGTTGACACCTCTCTATGTGACTTTCTCGATGTGGAGGCATGATTCTTGATGATACCTTGCACGTTTTGGGAGAGAGAAATAAATTTTGGAGTTTTGCATCCCATTTGGAGATGAAATCACCTTCCTTAATATTTCTACAATCACACAAATGTGGTTTTAGGAGGATGTTTTCATGTTTTAGCATTGTATCTTTATCTTAGAGGCATTTTTTAGGTCGGTCTATATCTATCCATCTTGTATCATGGATTTTTTATGTTTTAGGGGATTTTAGAGAGGTGAAGCCCTTGGTTTCCTCATATAAATAGAGGAAGTGCTCCCTACTTTGTAAATCATAGCAACTTGTGGAGGATTAGTTCTATACTTGTCTCTTCTCTATTTCTCTTTTATATATGGAAGGATTATTTATGTGCCTTCTTGGAGAGATTATCTATGGATGTTTTTCCATGCTTGATGGATGATTTCGGAGTTAGGGTTTCATGGATGCGCATTGATTTACCTAGTAAGTGGTCTTCTAAGTCATTATTCATTTATTTATGAATTTATTAAGTGTGAATGTTCTTATCAAACTAGTGATAGTGAATTTTACCTTGTATTTTCTTGAATATATATTATATTTTAAACACTAGGAAGGTTTTTGGTGGACTACCTTCCCTTGATAATTGTGTTCCAGACTACCCTAGTTGTGTTCTAGTAGGATAATTTTCTAAGGTTTGTAGTGGAATACCTTAGGGTTTCACCCAAGATCCATCTTGATTTCATATTATAAAGTTTTCTAGAAGACATAGGACGTATCCTTGGGGATTATAGTGTACTACCCTAATTTCCTTTCTAAAGGATAGATACATAGGGTTTGTAGTGGACTGATCTAGGGTTTTATTCTTAGGTTATTTCTTTCACCTTTTGTCTCCAAGTAAATTTGTGCTAGTCCTTCTCCCTTGTAGTAAGTTTTAAACCCTAGATTCACCTTTTATTTTGTTACACTAGGGTTAGATTAGGGAATGTGGAAATTTACTTTAATTTTTAGCCATATATGTGCTTGACGTCTAGGGTTTATCTTTAATTTTTAGTGTATATTGCTACCATTCATGAAATTGTTGATTTAATTTTAATCCCTTTAGGGCTTGACGTCTTGCATTCTTTAGAGTTGTTATATGCCATTTACATTTCAGCAAGTAATTATTAACAAAACCTTAGTTTAACTTGTATTATTTCATCCCTAGTTGCATTAATATCTTACTTGTTTAGATGGATCATTTATTGTTGCTATTATAACTTGATATATTGCTAAAGTTATAATATTTTACACAAGTTTTGAAACAGACATACTTTTTCATTTGATTTGTCGTGTTTGGGGTACTTCACTGACCTATTTTGATTTGATAAACATCATTAATTTTCTTGGATACTTCGTATATATAAATATGGAAATCGATTCATTAAACCATCTTACCTACCTTGAATATCTTGATCTAGTGGTGGTATGTTTAAGTAGATAATATAGGAGGCCATAGACTTGACTTTATCTTGTTATAGGATTCCTTGAAGTTACTAGGGAAGCCTCCCTTGTGTTGGATTTCATCCTCAACTAAAACAAGGGAGTGATTACTAAGGTGATAGTGGTAACACTTCCATGTTATGCTTGTCTTAGCCCTTGTGAAAGGATTTTCAAAACTTTTTGGAATACTGAGAGGTGGGATGAATTAATATGATCACTTTTTACCACTTTCAATAACAATATCTAAACTTCAACTTTATTATAATTATATCATTTATGATTTCATTCAATATACCATGAACATATAACCATAAGAAGTATCATAACATCAAATAACCACATGCACAATACACTAGAATTTACGTGGAAACCCAAATGGGAGAAAACCATGAAATGATTTATTATATATATCAAGAATACATTCATAGGAAGCACCAATTTCCAAATTCTCCAGAACGAACTGGAAGGAAGCACCAACCCCCTGATTTATACGCACCAACCTGAAGGAAGCTACAACTCCCTGAATTCTATGAAACCAATTGGAAGGATGTACCAACCCCCTGATTTAAAGGCACCAACCTGAAGGAACCTCCAACTCCCTAAGTTCTCTGGCACCAATCGAAAGGAGGCTATGACCCCCTAATGTATAGGCACCAAGTTGAAGGAATATCCAACTCCCTGAGTTCTTCAACACCAACCGGAGGGAGGATACAACCCCCTTTCTTCCCACATCCTGTCACCTTGAAATACAAGTGTAGACTCACTATCACTACCATTGATCAACCTATACCTACCACTTAAATTGTCACTGTCACATCCACCAACCTGTCACTGTCACTATCACATCAACCTGTGACTACCAATGTCACATCAACTTGTCACTAATGATCAACCAATCATCCAACCTATCAGTGTTACTATCATTGTCAATGATATACCATCATCAACCAACTATAACCAAAACCACTCACATGGATACCAAAACCATCACCAAACCATGTACACCAAAATTGTACATCAATCATGTACCAAACCTATACCATATCATTCATCAACAATGTAATGAAACATACCATACAATGTACATCAACCATGTAATGTACCAAGTACATAAACCATGTATCATATCACGTACATCATAATATATCATCAATGAAGTGCCTCAAGCATAACCAATATAGCCACAATACCAAGATACCAATATATCCAATATGTGATACTAATCAATGTACCATAACATCACTAAGGTGTACCTCAACATATACTAACATCACCAAGACATTGCACCTCATACATGTACCAAGAATATGCCTCACACCATGCACCAAATATGTGCCTCAAACATATACCAAATTCTCAGCAAGATACCAAGGCATGACCATCACATCAACAACAAGTAACCAAGATGTACCTCAAACCATGTGCCTGAAGAATGTTCCAACATCCATAAACCATGTACCAAGATATACCATCAAACAATATGCCAAGTATCCAAGATGTGCCTCTAACAATGTATCATACCATCACCAATGTGTATCAAGCACAATCACTACCATGACATGACTCAAGCATGCACCATTAAAACATAAGCATAGGCCTCAAACTAACACATAAGCATACCTATAATCATTTAGTTGACCTGATATATATTAATATTGACCTGTAACTTTTCCTCAGTCCTCGGCAACCTAGTACTAGCATTTTCTCATTCTTTTCTTGTCCTCACAGGACTAAGACCTATTTTCTAGCTACTCCTCGCATGACAAGCCCTATACAACCCGCGTGGGTGCCTCGTGGGACACTAGCTTTCTGACCCATGGGGGTCACCCAAAATAGGGTTTTCTTAGAAAAATATACTCTCCTCTGCAATCCTGAAAAACATTGTACTTCTCACTCTTTTGTTGCCTTATATTTCTCCATCGCAAACTCACTAATAGATCACTTACTTACAGAAAATATTCAATATAATGTGTGTGCGAATGTACTTATGACAGACTTCTTGAGGTGTATATATACTTTTTCTAAGTAACCTCTTTCCTTAAATTTAGGTATTCTTCAACTTTCTTGTTACAACCACTTTACCCTTGCATTAATGACTTGTAACCAATTAGGGGCATCTTAACCCATCTTTCAGGGTTCCAACTTCATAACCCCATAACTCCACAATTGTGATGAACTACGTGACATTCCACCTACCATTGGAAATGGTATGATGAGGAATATCCATATATGAGTGTGTTACCTACATTTACTATATCCTTCATGTCCTTATTCCTCAAACAAATTTGGGCTTCATGAACACACCTATGGGTTTCTTGTATACTTCTTCAAAGCATCTTCCTATGAGGACCATGCTTAGAGCTATGCCATAAGGGGACCACTTTAGATACTTCTCCAAATACACCCATCATGTCTATTGACATCAATGACAACCATTTCTTGTTGACATCATTGACAACCAACTGTCCAACAACATCATTGACAACAAACAGTCCAAAAATCTCCCCCTTTGGCATTGATGGAAACACTCATACTCCACCCGTTACCAATGCTCTTTCAATGTTTCTCTCCCCCTTTGGAATTAATGGAAAAGGGTATCTCCCCCTGTCTACTTTCTTCTAATCTAATATTTCTCTTTATCCCCCTTTAACATCATGGTAAAAAGGGTAACTCCCCATGTCGGTATACCTTATTTGAACAATCTCTCTCTGACTTCATGCACTCCCCATATTTTCTTTCTTCTAATATCTTTCTCTGACAATCTCTCTCCCTTGAATTTTATGCAAGATGTCATGTAGATCAATGAGGGATTTCATGTATATGCTTTATTTCCTCTCTTATGGTGTTCTTTTTCCATTGGTGCTTCCTCTTGTAATTCACTGACATATATAAAAACGTTCAAAGTTACTTGACTTCAAGTCTTCATGTCTCGTCAATTTCACATCAATGACCATACTTTCTTCTAACAATATAGCTTATGTTGTGTCTTTTACTGCTTTCCTTCCTAATTCCACTTGTCCACTTATTCCAATGATTCCACAGATTCCAATTATTACTATGATTTCATCCACTGTCATGTATATTTTTAGACCTGTCAAAGCTCTCATGAATCCATCTTTGTCCATATGTCATAAACTGCTCATGACTTTTCTACTCAAATGCATACAATGATGACGCATCTATTGATTACAACATATTCCAACTTCTCAAGATGTCTTCTCAATTTTTCAAATCAAAATCTACATGTCTGTAACAATATGTATTGAATATGTCCCTATCTTAATGTATGCATGGAATCCTCGATACAATGAATCTCTTCCGCTCTTAAACTGCATGTCCAAAAATTGAAAATACTTCAAACTGCTTGAAAGATAGTTCTTTGATATGTAGAGTTGTTTCTTAGACTCCCCCTATTCAGCATTCGTAATTACTAGGATTCTCCAAGCCGGATGGAATAGAATAATATCCGCTCTGATGTGGAGTAATCTTCCTCTTCTTTTGTGGATTCATCATCATCATCCTATTTCTGGTTTTTCACCTCTTCCTCTTTTCCTATGGATTCATCTTGATCTCACACTATTGCAAATCTCATGAGTATGATCTTTGGGACCTAGTTTTCATTCACATGTTCTTCTTGTTTTTCATTTATTCTCCATACCTTCCTATATCTGACATCTTCCTTTTTCCTTGTACATTTTTCATGATCTCGTACTATTTCCAATCCTAAGCATATGACTTTTGGGTTTCTTTCATTCATATGTTCTTCCTTTAAATGTTCTTGTTTTATTTTCCAAACCTTCTTATATCTTATATCAGTGTTCTCTTTCATAGAAGTATCCATCATGCTTCTACAATCACAAGATATATGTCCATAGTTATGGAATTTGTAACATTCAATATTGTAGGAGTCACATATGCATTTCTTGCTTGACCATTTCTTCCATAAGCTCTGTAATATGCAGCTTTATGTCCAAGGTTAGTACAAATAAAAAAATGACCATAAAATAAAATTATATACATGGGATTGAAGGATCTTTTTCTTGATGTAGTCCTTTTGAATTCATGCCTTGGCTAATCATGATCTTCTCTTCTATTGTTTCCTTCACAATTATTGAAGCTTCTTTTATACCTGAATGTGGATGGTATTCTTTTATATATGTCTCTTATGTAATCTTCTTCTTGAATTTTCTTCATTTCTGGAATGTTTTTCTTTGAGGGCTCGCATTATTCCTTATTGGTAGGGCCTTTGATGACTTCTATATAACACTTAGTCTTCTCTTCATTCTTTCTTTCTAGCAACTTGTAACATTTCTCTTCAGATTTCTTCATTGATGATGTGGAGATTTCTCTCTCTTTAGTGTTCTTTATGAGCTTGAAAACTTTAACTCTTAATGTAACACCTTATTCTTCAATCTTCTCACATTATTTTTCTTTCTTCATTATATGAATCTTCATGACTTATTCCTTTCTCTTTGCGTCTTCAGGTTGGGTCTTCAAGGAGACTTTTTTTCTTCAAGTCTTCATTCTTGTTGACTGAATTCTAATTCAACTTCATTTAAGTCCTCATATATTTCCTTGATATGGCTACTCAAATTCTATTATCTCTTCTCCGTTTCCTTTCTTTGTGTTACTATTTTTGCTTCCAAAAATTGATTTTCTTCCAGCTGAATTTTGCATGCTTCATCAATCCTTATAACTTCTTCTACTTGGACTTTTATATTTGTAATCGTCTTCTGGACTTCTTCAAAGCTTGGATTTTGAGTCTCACTTTTTATCTTGATCAATTCTTCCTCGAGTGACTTATTTTTCTCTCTTTATTTGACCAGTGTGTCTAAAGCACTCATTAGGTGTCTCTCATAATCTTATTTTTATGAATATGTCTTACCTGATGAGATTATTTCTTCCCATACTAACTTAGCATGTTCTTCATCTTCTTTATCATGATCAACATGCTCTATAGGAGATTCATTTGAGTATAAATTATGTATATTATCCCAAATTTCTTTGGCTAATGAACATTGTCCTACTTTGACTTTTATCCTTCCAAGATGTGATCCATTGTTATTTTGTTGTTTCTCTTTAATTCCTTCTTGGTTGTAGTCTTTGGTTTCTTTGAACTGGTGTATCATGTAACAATTGAGTACCAAAAATCATACCCATGTTCCTGTAAAAAAAAATCATTTTTTTCTCCACATCTCATACTTCAAACCATTATGACTATCGAACTGTGGTTTTCCATTCCTATACAATTTTTTTATCTCCATGATCTACCTTCCAGTGGTTAGACTGTTTCTTGAAGGACTTGCTCTGATTCCAATTGATGGAATAATGAGGGGTGTGGCATGAATCAGTATGAGAACTTTTTACCATTATCAATCACAATATCTAAACTTCAACTTTATCAGTAGTATATAATTTATGATTGCATTCAATATATCATTAGCATATAACCATAACCAATATCATCACATCAAATAACCACATGCACAGTACACCATAATTTACGTGGAAACCCAAATGGGAGAAATTACGAAATGATTTCTTATATATATCAAGAATACATTCACAGGAAGCACCAACTTCCAAATTCTTCAACACCAACTAAAAGAAAGCACCAACCCCCTGATTTACAGGAACCAACCTAAAGGAGCTCCAACTCCTTGAGTTCTTTGGCACCAACCGGAAGGTGGCTACGACCCCCATATTTACATGAACCAACCTGAAGAAATATCCAACTCCCTGAGTTCTCCGACAACAAACGGAAGGAGGATACAACCCCCTTTCCTTGCCCCATAATGTCACCCTAAAATATAAATGTAGACTCATTGTCACTACCATTGATCAACCTGTACCTCTCATTGTCACTATCAATGTCACATAAACAAACATGTTATTGTCACTTTCACATCAACCAACATGTCACTGTCACTATCACATCAACATGTAACTACCATTGTCACATCAACCTGTCACTAATGATCAACCAATCATCCAACATGTCACTGTCACTATCACTATCACTAATATACCATCATCAACCAACTATAATCATATCCACTCACATGGATACCAAAACCATCACCAAACCATGTAGATCAACCATGTACAACAACCATGTACCACAACCATCAACCATGTACACCAAACTTGTACATCAACCATGTACCAACCTTGTACCATATCATGCATCAACAATGTACCATACCATGTACATCAACCATGTACCATATCATGCATCATTCATGTACCATACCAAGTACATCAATCATGTATCATATCATGTACATAATAAGATATCATCAATGAAGTGCCTCAAACATAACCAAGATAGCCACAGTACCAAGATACCAATATAGCCAATATGTGCTACTAATAAATGTACCATAACATCACTATGGTGTACCTCAACATGTACCATCATCACCAAGACATGAACCTCATATATTTACCAAGAATATGCCTCACGCCATGCACCAAATATGTGCCTCAAACATATACCAAAGCCTCAATAAGATGCCAAGGAATTACCATCACATCATCAACAAGTAACCAAGATGTGCCTCAAACCATGTGCCAACATCCATAAACCATGTACCAAGAGATACCATCAAGCCATATTCCAAGTATCCAAGATGTGCCTCTAACAATGTATCATACCATCACCAAGGTGTATCATGCACAATCACTACCATAATAGCCTCAAGCATGCACCATAACAACATAAGCATAAGCCTCAAACTAACACACAAGCATACCTCTAATCCTGTAGCTAACCTAATACATGGTAATACTGACCTATGACTTTTTCTCAGTCCTCAGCAACCTGGCACTAGCATTTTCCCAATCCTATCTTGTCCCAGTGGGACTAAGACCTGTTGTCTAGTGGGGCCTCAGGTGACGAGCCCTAAAAAACTGTCGGGGTGCCTCATGGGACACTAGTTGTTTGACCTGTGGGATTCATCCAAACTAGGGTTTCCTCTGAAAAACCCTCTCTCCTCTGCAATCCAAAAACTCCGGTACTTCTCACTCTTTTTTTGCCTCATATTTCTCTGTTGCAAACTCACTAATAGATCACTTACTCACATAGAATATATTCAATAGAATGTGTGTGTGAATGTACTTATGAGACACTTCTTGAGGTGTGTATATACTTTTTCTAAGTAACCTATTTCCTTATCTTTAGAGCTTCTTCAACTTTCTTGTTACAACCACTTTACCCTCTCATTAATGACTTGTAACCAATTAGGGGCTTATTAACCCATATTTGGGGCTTTCAACTTCATGACCCCATAACTCCTCAACCATGAGGAGCTACTTGATGTTCCACCTAAAGTTGGAAATGGAATGATGAGGACTGTACATCTATGAGTGTGTTACCTGCATTTACATTGTCCTTAATGTCCTTATTTATTGAACAACTTTGGGCTTCAAGACCACACCTATGGGTTTCTTGTAGACTTCATCAAAGTGTCTTCCCGTGAGGGCCATGATTAGAGATACGACATAAGGGGACCACTTTTGAGACCTCTCTAAATACATCCATCACATCTGTTGACATCAATGACAACCACTGCTTGTTGACATCAATGAGAACCAACTATCCAACAACATCAATGACAACCAATTGTTCAACAAAAAGGTGCAATATATTGTGATAACAGTTCGGTTTTGTTGTCGAGGAGAATTAATTCATTATTATTGGAAATACAAACTCTATGCTTAGACACTCATTGATGAGTGTTAGAACTCTGTAAATCTGTCCAGATGAATAGAAAAATGACAGAGGTAATTGTTTCAACCAGCTTTAGAGATAAGGTACTAGCATGCTCAACTCGGATAGGGCTCTCTCATGTCACTTGATATTTCTTTGATAATCAGTGGCTAGATTTGGTTTGTTTGGGGTTTTTTTATAAAATTTGTTGGCAAAGAAGGGGACGATAAAACAGGGCTATGGAGTCAAAATTCTAAAAGTGAATGAAAACAATGATCAGCCGATAGAACTCTCCAGAGGATAAAGGCTAAATGAGGCAATGAATGTGAGTTGTAACTTAAAATAAATTAGAGTGGTAAGAGGAAAGAGGAAACAAATAACTGCATCAAAGCATTACAAGAATGAATTCTGAATTAGCTAAGAAGAAACATACACAGTTTAAATTTCTTAGGCCGAGAGCATCACAAGATGAATTTTGGGCCTTTAACTCTCCAATTTAAACAGAAGACGGTGTAAATGGAATTAAAGAAACACAGGAAAATACACACTATGCAAGAAGACTGAACTCATATCACAGCCAATTAGAATCTTTTCATAAACAGTTCCAAATGCTTTTGCATATGTATTCAATTTAGTCCCAGAAAAATTACAATAGAGTCTAGAACCACCAGAATTGTGCCCTTGCACTTCTTCCCTTCCTTAATACACTCAGAACCTCTAATAATTATACAATTTGAGTTCCTTCAGTGTGTAACTAGTTACAATAACTGAAACAAAACGTTTCAGCTTCTACAATGATTACAAATGACAGTTTTCAGAAAAAAAAACATTGCATGATCCCTGCTGATTCCTCTGACGCTCCAGCTCCTTCCTCTGCCACGTTATTTTTGAAATGTCACACATACTCTTTCAAATCCAATTCATTTATCCATATTAGCATCAACCATTTGGGAATAATATATTTGAAATAAAAATAATTCCCAAATATTTTCTATCATGTAGAATTAAATTTCCATAATTTAATCCATGCTCGTGGTTCTTTAAAACCATATCTTGTTTGACCCAATTCACCATTTCACTGTAAAAAACATTTACTATTACTATTTCCCTCTAAAAAAACATTTATTGTGTAATGTTTTTCCAATTTACCGTTTAACTGTGAAAAAACATTTACTGTGTGTTTTTTTACTGTTTTTGGTAAAATACCTTCTATCTTCTTCTTTTACTCCTGTAAATATTTGGATAAAGAATTATCCAAGTCTTCGTTCACGTGCATATTCCTATTTAAACCTTTTGCATGGAAATAACCATTAATGTCTTTAATTTGTAAAACGTGAATTTTACCTCTATAAAACAATTTCATTTATTGGAAATCCCATAATCATATTGAAATGTACTCCTGGAAAAATGCCCCACATAAAACATATGATAAATGCTTTCATTTATTATATCGGGATTGGGCTAAAGTAGTTTAAATCAACTGCTTTTACCTCCGATGTGCTCCACGTAAAAACATGTGTCCACCAAAGAAACCATGGTAGTATTCCTCGGTTCGCCTTCACAAAATTAACTTTCTCGCTACTTCAATCCCTGATATGTGTGTGCGCCCTCCATCCAACCTTTGAATTTTCCACATTATAAATTGAGATTCATGCCCATGATTTGACGTGATTCCGTAAATTAAATATTAATATAAATATAAAAATATTTATACTAATAATAATAAACCCTCTTTTTCTATTTTCGAAGGACTTTGGGCATATGAGGCTTAACACGTGACTTTGTGGATAGGATAAGGGTGCTTAATAAAAGGCATATTTTTTATTTTCAATGGGAATACAAAAATAAGGGTAAAAATGAATGAAGTGATGGAACTAAGGGATTTAGATAAGAATTAAGGCTAGGTATAAGCTTGGGATGTTTGCCAACTTTTGACTCGTGGAGTACATGACTGTTTTGGATGACCCATTAGGTGAAGGATTTAGGTGATGGGAGCTTGACGGAGCTGGTGAAAAAGTTTGAAAATATGAGTGGAAAAATAACACAAGGACAAGATGCATTGGGAGAATTTAATGCAAATTAGCATGTGATCTACGGTCCACCGAGTCTCATCAACTTTCGATATCGGGGGTTGAAAAAAAATGGTTTTGGGTAGACCTATTTTCACCCCAATGTACCTCTAGTGTCGCCACGCATCCATGAACGAAACCATAATGGTTTCCCCGACCTGCCTTTGAATAATTATCTTCTGCACTACTTCATTCTCTGATATGTGCCTTAGCCATTGATCCAGGCTTCTTCAAGATCGATGGTCCACCGACTTATACCTTTTGTGCCTCCGCTATATTTTTCTATATGACATTGGATATAGCCTGGCCCCCCAAACTATCATACTTCCACAATGATATAGCATTTCGCTAAATTTATGAAATTTGGATCCTGATCTGAAAATTGTTGTGGTGATAACAATGAGTATGCATCACATCTTAACCTAGTGTGCTCATCCGGCGACTTCATTGAGGGAAAGAGCCCTTATCCCTGTGCAAATTTTGAAGACCCTGTGCTTGTAAGGTGAAGAAAACATTATTGTAAAGGCATTGAAGATACACCTTGGAGACTCCACTCATATGTTTTTTTAAGGTGTCATCCTATCTGAAGATTTTGTATAAATTTACATATTCCCTGATGAAGGAATTATGGCACCATGGGAACTTCATGAAGTATTTCCTTCTCCTGATATTAAGAATATTCCTAGATACTCAAATCATTTTTCTCTGTATTGGTGGGATGATTGTCCAAAATTTAATGATGATCCATCATCAACCATTACCCGTGTTGTGAAATTATTGAAATACACCTCAGAAATAAATGTGAGACATGAAGATGTGCTAGTAAAATTATTTCTACTATCTCTGGAATAAAAACAAAAGGAATAGGTCAATTATTCTTCCAATCCAAAAAGTACATCTTCTATTGCAATTTTAATTGAAGAAATTCTCAAGCGTTGGGCCCCCATATTTTATAGGTATGAAGAAACTCTTCAAGATATTGCGACAGCCATTTGAACCCCACAAACAAGAACTCCTCATATGCCTCTTCCCCATAATTTCTCATCTCATTAACTAGATCAGCAGTCTCATCTCATGGTGGTGCTCCAACACACATGAGGTACATTAGTCATTGTTCCATACAAAGTGTTACATTTAATGCATTGGTAATTTAGGTAAGAATCATAGGTTGAATTCAGATAATGAATCATGATGCTTGGAAGTTATGATTTTTACCTTGTTTCGCCTTAGTGGCCATCATATGTGTCATAGTCAACTATTTTCACTCTTGGGGAAAAGGGGTACTACTGGGAAGACTTGATAGGGGTAATGTACCCATACCTTTTCATACTTCAAACTTTCCATCTGTATTCTTCATGTTGTCATATATTTTCGGAGTGGTTGTTACATGTATCCCAAAAATTTATGTACTTCATTCTCCTATGAGAAGAAGGGGCTTGAATGTCTGAGGTTGATGCAGTTGTAAGAAAGAATGGAAAAATCATATTGTAAATTTAAAATGAAAAATAAAATAATGGGATATAAGTGATAAATAAAAATACAAGTAATTTTGAGCTCTACCCCCTCACTATGCGGCCATCAACCCAAGTCCTAATGCATTGAATTCATATCTAAAGAAAGGAATTTATTTAATTATCTCGATGCAATAAATGCATAAACCTAAAAAGGGGCTTGCAAAGTAAATAAAATAATATCAAAATTCAAGCTAAGGGGCATAGATGATTTTAGGGGATAAATTTCACAAATGGGCTAATTTTTCAAGGTTTTTCACAAAATACGATTCGCTAATTTCCATTTTTTCCAAAAACAATTTGCCCAAATTCCATAGAATAAAGTTTTTTTACCTTAAAAATCACCAAAGTTATATAGAAACTATATAAAATCCTTAGAAATTTGAATATTTTTCCAAAACTATCACCAAACATTTTACATTTTTCATATTAAGGACTAGTAAGATTAGCCCAAGTTTCTACATTTTAATATAATTTTCCATCCTTAAAATTATCCCTACTAAGGGGTGGAAAGAAATTGTGTCGAGGAATGAGTAACTCAATTCCTTAAGTGTTCCCTCTACAAAGGCACTCATGGATATGAACATCACACATGGCCTTGTATGTCAATGGCACCAAGACCATGAAGTAAACCCCATGTCATACCATTCACTCATGCTTACACTTTAATAGGATTCTAGAGAAATATTCCTCCACTTGGGTATCATCACACCTAATAGGGTTATATGATGGTCCTTCCATACTTGAACTTGGAAAATTTCATAAAGTCATAAGATATTGTGAAGTTTGAAGAAGATACCTAATGTAAATTACTTATGTGTCTTTTACATTAAATTGTGACTTACATTTAATGATTCTAATGACTCTTTTATCCATGGTGGTTGGTCTCACTTAACTCACTTATCCCTTGCTTGATGATGATGAACCCCTTGACATGGTTCTTTGGAGGACGTTGATAATGCTTCCCCTACACTTCATGGAGGGCGTTGATGATACTTCCCCTACACTTCATGGAGGATGTTGGATCCTTGATTATGATTGTTGGACCTTATGATGACTTGGCATGCTTCTTGACACCCTACGACACACCTTGGACCTTGGACATTGCACCTAGGAGCTGGGATGTTGCACCATGATCTTGACGTGTCACTTAGAGAGTAAGGAGCCCCCACCATAGACATTTCACTCCTTTGAGAACGTTATGGTTTGGTTTGATGATGTTTCTCTTGATGATGATGGTACACCTCTTTGTAGAGGTCATGGATCCATTTTCACTGATGATGATATACCATAGCTTGAAGATGTTGCACATGTTATGGGATGTCGTCTTGAGGATGATATGAAACTTGTTTGAGCTGACCTAGAACTTGGATGATGTGTTGGCACCTTTGGATGTGACTTTCTTGATGTGTAGGCATGATTCTTGATGATACCTTGCACCTTTTTGGAGAGAGACATGACTTTTGGAGTTTTTCACCCCATTTGGAGATGACGTCACCTTCTTCAATATTTCTACACTCACACGTGTAGAGTTTTAGGAGGATGTTTTCATGTTTTAGCATTGTATATTTATCTTAGAGGAATTTTTGGGGGTGGGACTATACCTATCCACCTTGTATCATGGATTTTTTATGTTTTGGTGGATTTTAGAGAGGTGAAGCACTTGGTTTCCTCATATAAATAGAGGAAGTGCTCCCTCATTTGTAAATCATAACAACTTGTGGAGGATTAATTCTACTTGTCTCTTCTCTATTTCTATTTTATCTATGGATGGATTACTTATGCACCTTCTTGGAGAGATGATCTATGGATGTTTTCTCATGCTTGATGGATGATTTCAGGGTTAGGGTTTCATGGATGAGCATTGATTTACCTAGTAAGTGGCTTTTCTAATTCTTTGTTGATTTATCTATGAATGTATTAAGTGTGAATGTTCTTATAAAAGTCATGATAGTGCATTGTACCTTGTATTTTCTTGAATAGATATTATCTTTTAAACCCTAGGAAGGCTTGTAGTGGACTACCTTCCCTTGATAATAATTTTGTTGAAGCTTGTTATAAAACATAAAAATATTTTCTAGGGTTTGTAATGGACTACCGTAGTTATGTTATTGTAAGATAGATTTAAAGGTTTGTAGTGGACTACCTTAGGGTTTTATCCAAGATCCATTTTGATTTCATCTTCTAAAATTTTCTAGAAGACATAAGTTATCTCCTTGGGGTTTGTAGTGGACTACTCTAGGGTATTTGAACCCTAGTTTCATTAATATCTTACTTTTTCAGAGGGATGATTTATTGTTGTTGTTATAAATTGATATATTGTTGAATTCATAATCTCTTACAAAAGTTTTACAACAACCACAACTTTTCCTTTGATTTGTAGTGTTTGTTGGGAATAGGGTGGAACCTGATATGATACACAAAAACAGTACTGCAAATAATCGAAGACGGAATTAAATTTCAAACAAAAAAGGTGGTGTATAAAGACATCATTACAACACTTAAGAATAACGCACTATGATCAAAACATCACAATTCATATTGGACATATTATACATAACAATGACATCACCCTGATGATAATGACCCATAGGGTCTACTATTTATAGCTTCAAGATATAACCAACTTCCTTGAAATCGGGAGGATATTTTCCATGTATAAATTTCAGTTGTTAGAGTTGACTCCATCAAATCCACATTGTCTAATCGGCTCGACAAATGACCATCAATGCATCCAACTCGTATTTGATTTCTCAGTTGGTTGATCCACCGACCGACTATCTTCGACTATTGGTCGACTATCTAACCGAAAGTCTTGTCAACTACTTGATTGAGTAATGTAGATATCTGGTTGATTTTTTGACTGGCTATTTCCATATATAGATCGATTGCCCGACTAACTGATTCTGGGAGAAGTGTGATGAACCATCATGGCTTGATGTTCCAACACCCCCCATTAGCACGCATCTATCAAGATTCATGAGGTGAAATTACATCATCATGGCACCCCTCCATAATTGTATCTTCCTAAATCCCAAGCATTGTATGAAGCTTGATAAATCTAGATTCAATAAAGGTTGGGTGAATTTATCAACAACCTGATCATTTGTTTTGCGATAATAAAGAGAGACAATGTTCTCATGAACCAACAATATCAAATAGTGAGCATGGATCTCAACATGCTTCATCTTGTTGTGGGAAACATGGTTTTATGTAACCTGTATGGCACTCTAATTGTCACAACAAATTATAGTCGATGTCTAAACAAGAAATCCAAGTTCACCCATAAGTTGGTGGATCCAGACTGCCTCTATACCTACCTGAATGGTGCCACGGTATTCTAGTTCTTGGTCAGAAAGGAAACTACCTTTTATTTCTTGAACGACCACACCAACGATCCAGTGCTGAAGTGAAATATATAGCCAGGAGTAGACTTTTGATCATCAATATCTCCATCCCAGTCAAATTCAGTGAAGATAATAAGTGAATATGAAATTCAACAATACTTGATACTGAAATGAGTGGTACCCTTGAGATAGTGGACAATTCATTTGATTGTTTTCCAATGGATTTCTCTAGGATCCCGCATAAACTAAGAAACCACACTGATAGAAAAGGAAATTCTAGGTAGACTATGAGTAAGATAAATGAGGCTACCGACCAGTTGTCAATAAAGTGTAGCATCGACTTTGGGAGTTTGACAAGTTATAATTTCCCTTTCCAATTGAATATGATGGGGGTGACTCAATAGCCTATATGAATCCTATGGGATATAGTCAACAAGGAAAAAGGGAGTCAAGGAGGTGTCACTAGGTAAAATATTGAAAAACCCTAAAAGTGACATTAAATAAAATAAAAAATTATATTTAAATGGAGTTGGATGGAAAAGATTTATTTGGTCAAAATGGGGGAAAGATATAGAAGGCCAAAAGGAAGGATAAATAGAGGAGAAACCCTTCCCCTTGGAATTATGATTATATATCTTATTGTGTGATCTTGTATCCAACGTTTTCTTTGGGATTTTAGGAAAAACCCTTCCATTGCAGGTTTAGTTTCGATGGTGAAATATCCACCCTAGATAGATGTAGAGGAGGATTCATCTGGAGTCCTCATTTGAGTTCAATGTGGAGCTTGGTCTCATTCTGGAGAGAGTTTGGAAGCTTATCAATTTGTGAAGGGATTTTGTGGCAATTTTCAGGAGAATACTAGTCACCATATCCATCGGTACCTAGATGGTTTCGCGTAGCAATAGTTAGAGGCACCCATGTGGGTTAAGCAAGGGTCATCCTGCGAGACCCCATGAGACAACCTACAAGAATCCCATGAGGACCCCTGTAGAATGGGGGTTTTCAATAGATTTAGTCTATGAGGTGTTCTGAAGAGTTGGAGGACTTCCTGCAGAATGTATGTCACTAGAGAATAGAAGTGTAAATATTAGAGAGCCTTGGGCTTCATAGATTGTCATCATTCCATGTTTCTTGTGTTGTTTCTGTAGTAGATTGTGATGCTACCCGACAGCCATTAGCTTGTGTGCTATTAATATTATGCAGTTGATTACAACCATTGGTTATCATCATACTGATTTGGGAGTTCCCATCCATAATAATATGCCATGGTTATCTTCTCTAATCTTGTGTAATGAATGGTTACCCTTTGTTTGAAAATATTTATCATTGAGTAAGCTATCCCATAATAATTTAACATCACATTCATTTAAGAAGAAACAATAATTTCAAGGAAAGAAAAATAATATCTCCCCTTAGCCTAGTTGGGTACATTACAGTGGTATCAGAATTGGTGATTCTTCTAGCCTATGACTACACTAATTCCTAGAAGAAAAGGGCGTGGAGGATAGACCTCTCGAGAGTCACCAGAAAAAGAAATAGAAGTAAATCACACAGAGTCAGAACCAGAAGGAAGCATGGGACACAACGATGATGTGATCCAGATAATACAAGATCTATTCAAGAGATAGGAAGACACAGCAAGGTTCCAGTTGCAGTCACTTGAATCATTAGCACAATTGTTAGACCAGCGCAGAAATATGAATGGTGCAGGTCAAGATGGACCCAGTGGATCTCGTTGGAGTGATAGAATACACACGAAGAATATAAACAACCATACCCCAACTTAGAGAAAGAGTTTAAATATCCCTAGGCCTTTATTACCATAGTTCTTGATAAGGTATCCTACAGAAGCATGGGAGCAACCAGATCAAGGGATTGATATTAACACCTCATACAGGGAGTACGAGATGTTAGATGCATATATCCATGAGAATGTTTCCTATAAATAATTCTAAAACCTCAAACATAAATATGACCTAATGGAGGGGCACATAGGAGCACATAGCCCATAGAATTTTGATCAAATACACAAGGTGGGAAGGTCGACTATTCCACCCTTCGATGGATCAGTAAAGAATATGGTCAGGGCTTGGGTACATAAGTTGGACACTTACCTCCAACTTAACTGAATTATTGAACCAGAAGCATTTAGTATGCCACTCTTCACTTGGAAGGAGAAGCTCATGGATGGTGGTACCATGGGCTAGTGACATTAGGGCACACCAACATCACTTCATATGTGGAATTCACTCAGATATTGATGGACAGGTTTTACTAGAAGGACACTAAAAAACACTTCAGGGAGTTGGAATAGTTGAAACAAATCGGAACACCATAAGCATACATCACATAATTTCAAAGGATGGAATTTATGGTGATAGATATCTCTCAGCATAGGTTGGTAATTCTATTCACAGAGGGTGTGGTTGAACCCCTAAGAGGATGGGTGAAGGGATTTAGGCAAACCACATTGCATGAGGCCATCATGAAATACCATGATATGAAGGACATAGTCAACAACAAGGTTTCGACAAAATATTTCATCCCTCAAGGAGAAAAGGAGAACAAATTTCCCCAAAATCCATGGACACAGTAGGATAGAATGGATGAGGAGACTTGGAGAGAACTAAGGAGGAAGAAACTTTGCTTCAGTTGAAAATATTTGTGGGAACCAATTCATAGATGTATGGGAAAAGGTAAATTCCATTACATTGAGGTAGCTTTTGATAAGGAGGATGACGATGATAATGAAGTTATTGGACAGGATAGTGGTGAGCCATTGCAGATTAAGGAGTAGGTGCCATTGCAATATATCCCTAAGGGATTTACCATTTCCATGTTTGCAGGAGTCCCTAAATATTATACCTTTAGGGTTAGAGTAATTGTGAAAGGGTAGAGGATTACGTCATTGGTGGATGGGGGAGCTACCCACAACTTCATTGATGTTGCACTTGTCACCTAGAGAAATATACCTACGGAGGAATTCCAGGGATTCAATATGGTATTAGTGGATGGGTACAACATGACATGTACTTAGAGGATCAGAGGACTAGAAGTAACCTTGGGAAACCACACATTGATTGATGACTTTTACATCATGGATTTAGTAGATACTCACCTGGTGCTAGAAGTTCATTGTATATACTCTTTGGGAGATATCCACATGAATTATAAGGAGATGAGGATGGAGTTCCGGGACAAGGATGGGTAGTGATTTGTCCTAATAGGTATGTCGATAGGTTCCCCCATGATCGTGTCTAACCATTGCGTGGAGGCCCTTTTTAGAAAACGGGATGTGGCTTGTGTAGTAGAGTGCTTGATCACTATGGAGAATCCATCACGAGAATGCCAAAATTACCCTATGGATATCCAGGCATTTCTTGGAAGGAGTGAGAGAGTGTTTGAACCATTTTCATAGGGAGACTACCCAATATATGGTTTAATCATTTCATTTAGCTAGAATAGGGGTTTAATCCCATCATCACCACTCCCTACAGGTATCCCAAAAGATTTAAGGAAAAAATAGAGAAGTCCATAAAGGAGCTGCTAGAGATGGGACACATCCGGCCTAGTTCTATTCCTTTCACCTCATCAGTATTATTGGTGAAGAATAAAGATGGTACTATGAGGATATGCATATACTACAAAGCGCTAAATAAGAAGACCATAAAAAACAATTACACAATACCTCAAATTGATGAGTTGATTGAAGAGATGCATGGGGCAGTGTACTTCTCAAAGGTTGATCTACGATCAAGATACCACCAAATCCAGGTCAGGGAGGAGGATATCCATAAAAAGTAATTCTAGTGTCACTATGGGCACTATGATTTCCTATTCATGCCCTTCAGGTTGACTAACGCACCCAGTACGTTTCAGTCATACATGAACCATATCTTCAACAAATAGTTGAGGAAATTTTTACTGGTTTTATTTGATGATATTATCATCTACAGCAGGGCATGGGAGGAGCATTTGAAGCATGTGGATGTGATTCTCACCATTATGGAGGAACAATCACTTTTTTCCAAGGAGGCAAAGTGTGAGTTCAGTTTGACGGATATCCTATATCCAGGGCACATGATCGATGTTGAGAGAGTAAAGGTGCATCAAGAGAATATATGGACCATATTAGACTGGCCCACCCCCAAGACACTCAAATATATACGAGGATTATTTAGGATATCGATCCGTAAACGGGTTGAGTACTACTCTCCCAAATGTTTACAATGTGAGGATCTTTAAATTGACTATGGCTTATACAGGTTTTATTGAGCATATTAGTTCATTTATCATAATACATTAAAACACATAAACATAAGTAAATGAACATAGAATAGAGAAAAACAAATGAAGGCAAATAAGAGAGAGACAACCGATGTTGATAACAGAGTTCATCCCTCCACCTCTGGGGCTACGTCTCTGGACCTGCTCCAACTAGAATGCAGATCTTCTATATTCCTTATTCAAAGTGAGCTCTCAAAACTCTCTTACATTCAAGGACTATGGCTCTTCATTAGCTCAGCACTATGGCTTTCAATAGCTAAGCACTCTCTCCTTTCTTTCTCTCCTCTTCAACATGACTCACATAAGGAATATATATAGTTTTTCCTTACTCACTCTCCAACTAAGAGCATTAATTACAAGATCCACAATTGTAGGATATGATTACAAAGAAGGAAAAACAAGATCCTTAAAAGTAGGATCTTCAACCATCTTAGGCTCAAAAATGGAAAAGTCCCAAAACCACCCAAAGACTTTCCAACCATGCCCTTGATTCTCTCAACCTACAATTGAGAAAAATGGCAAATTGGTGTGAGGTGGTTTCTCACATGAAAACCAATTTCCATAATTAATAAATGAATAATATGTGAGACAAATTTTCTCTCACAAATATTAATCATTTTAATTACAAGTGAATAATAATAATTCATGAAGTATTTTTCCCACAAATTCATAATTAAATGCATGAGAAATAAAACTCAAGAAAGCATCATTTAAACACTTTTGTCGCCACCTTAAAATCAACATGGCGCAAATTAAGAATTTCTTTCACGTGCGGATATCCATTCATATCACACCTCCCCACAAAAGAAACTTTTGGTCTCCAAAAGTATCAGCTTCAATCCATCATCAAGTGCATGCAAATGTCTTTGAAAGGCACGTTCCCTTAAGAATCCTTCACCCCTGTTCTTCGGAATCGGAACGCAACACCAACACCTGCAATTGCTGCAACGCAAATGCCTGAAAAAGGCACATCCCCTCAAGACTCCTTCACCTATGTTCTTCGGAATCGGAATGCAAATGCCCACATATGCTTAAAGTTGCAACCTGTAATTGATGATAACCTGGATCTGTGACTGATCATTCTTGTTTACATTTTGTTTTGAAACACTTGCCAAGAGTTTATAACCACACTCATTGGTCAAGTTTACATGAAAATGCCAAAAATAGGCTTGTCTCAATCAACTTTTTACAAAGAAGCCAACAAGGCTTAATGCGCAAAAATACGCCTCTCACTCTTCCTCACGTAAGAGTGGCTAAACAAGCCTTTTTACAATGCTTCATAATCACTTTTACATCAAATTACAAGGCAATTCTTATGCCAACTCAAATGTCGAGATATGCACCAATGGGAAACTTCTATGGTTCTATGTACCCATTACAAAAATGTGCATCATGGCCAAAATATGCACTAGGTAAACTGTGGCCTTTACATGGCAATTACATCAAATTTTGAAGGCAATTTTTATGTGCCAAATTTTCGATTGCACTAGTGGTGAAAAAAAACAAATCCCACTACATGCATATGGAAATCTTATAAAAAATGGTTTTCAAATTAGATCATACCTCATCGCACAAAAAATCATTGAGATTTAAATCCCATCGGCATTATTGTCGTGTACCCTAGTAAACCCGACGTGTGTAACAAGGCATGTATTGAGAGTGCACTATAAACCATCCATGGCCCGACCTCTCCAAACACCAAAAAACAAAATCCTCGATATATGGGAATCAATTGGATTTAAAAATATGAGTAAAATCTCCAAATAGATGAAGCATGATCTGCGCCATCCAGGTGGCAAGATGGTCTCTATAGACAAGATGTGTGATATTGTATCATCTAGCCATTAACTGATACCCTCAATCACCACCATCTTGCAAGGGTTTTCGACTCCTGAGGTTTCTGGAGAAATTGCTGATAAAATATCTAGAAAATCGGGCCACAGCTCAAACTAGCCAAATCGCTCTTTTCATGCAAAAAATCGGGCCACAGATCAAACTATCCAAATCGATGAGATTGTCCTTCTGCGCGACCTTCTTCTTAATGTTTTATCTGATTCGACGTCTCAGTCGTCAAGCAATCACAATTCAAGTACTGTTGCTTAGACCTTGTGATATTCTTGTTACAGAAATTCATACTATCAATTGGTCGTACATAGTGGATCAATATGGATCAATATTGAGCGACAGAAAGTTTACTTTGTTTCCTTTGAGATGTGTGTTGTGAGATTAATGTAGACAGGGATTGCAAGTTAGATCTGACTATGGTATCAATGAAGGTGTGGGTATCTTCTCTATAATTCCCCTCTGGAATATCTAAAACATAAGATTCCACAACAATATTCCAAGCCCTTTCGTCCCTGACAACTCACTCACTATGGTGACAGACTGATAATTTTGAAGGCGGTGCTCTCCTCCCAATAATCTGAAACTAAGAATGTGCTTCTCCTCGTCCAAAATCTCGAGGCGCTCGACACTGTTCTTGGCTGGAAGCCCCGATACGACTTTCACCTCCCTCACGCATTCGATATTGACATCCCCGTTGATGGAGCAGCTCCTGATGAAGGGCTTGTAAGTTTCAGGTTGATCGAACCTCTGAATAACCGACCACACTTTGCTCGTCAGTGCATTGATTCTCTGAATTGCTATGGACGAGCACTTCTGAGGCAGCCGAGGTTTGTTTGCACAGGATCCATGGTGGAGACAGTGAGAGACGACGGTCTCAAATCTTCTGAGAACTTGAACACGAGTGTAGAGGAATCACTGTCTTCATCGGCTGCTATTGATAATTCAGTGCGGCCATCGACCAGATCCAAGATAAGAAGCAACTTTCTCATTCGGAGGCCGTTTGGCACGATTTTCACGCCATTGGATTTCTCTCGTCCAGTCCTTTGCAATGATGCCATTACTTCTCGATTCCAAGTTGGAAGTTTTTTGAATTTTTTCCATCAAAAGAGAGATACCTGCCCCCATAAAACTCAAAATTTTACAACATAGCATAAATAAAACTTGCAGAAACATTATTAACTGCTTACCAAACCAGCACCAAGCACTTTCATCTCGTAATCGTGATTTTCCAATGGTGGATGGAGCCTCCTTCTTCACAGGCTCTTTTACATTCTTCTTGTTTGACTTGTGGTGAATTTCAGGGTGCAATTTCCAGCACTTCTTCTCCCAATGGCCACTAATTTTGCAGAAATTGCAGAAATTCCTTCGTCTTCCATTCCACTATACATTCCTTGTAGGAGGATATGAAAGGTTCTTCTTCTTCTTGGTATCACTTCTCATGGACACATCTGTCTTATTAACCCACATTTTCTTTGTTTGATGCTTAACTACATCACGGTTAGAAGATCTATGGAAGTAATCATTTCTCTTATATGCAAAAGAAAAACTTGAATGACTGTTATACCTTCCTGACTTGTCCTTGAACTGATGAGGACTAATTGTCTTGATTCCCTTCTTGGAATCCGGTGATGAAGAGATGGCTTTCGCTTCAGCAACTTTCGAGCATTCTCCTTTCTCTTCATGTCCATAACCCAAGCCTGCAAATGGTTGTCTTGGTACAACCTCTAATGGTTGGGTGACTCCTTGACCATTAATTCCAAGTCCACCTCCTCTATACCCCATCTTCGTGAGGATATTCATGCCAACATTAGTTTCATATTGAGAGAAAACAGAACATGAAGAAACATCATATACCTCGGTTTGAGATGCAGAATCCATCTTCTCAACCTTCTGCAACTTAGCCAATAAATCTTCTTTGGCTCGTAGCATCTCTTGAAGCTCCTACTTCTCCTCTTCAGCTACTTGCAAAAGTCTTCTTAATTATGCATTGTCAGCTTGAATGTTGTCATTGATCTCTTGCAACTCTTGCATTCTTTCAGCGTGCTTCGCTCCTCTGCCCATCCTGCAAAGCAGTCACCTACTTTGATACCACTTGATCCGTAAACGGGTTGAGTACTACTCTCCCAAATGTTTACAATGTGAGGATCTTTAAATTGACTATGGCTTATACAGGTTTTATTGAGCATATTAGTTCATTTATCATAATGCATTAAAACACATAAACATAAGTAAATGAACATAGAATAGAGAAAAACACATGAAGGCAAATAAGAGAGAGACAACCGATGTTGATAACGGAGTTTACCCCTCCACCTCTGGGGCTACATCTTCGGACCTGCTCCAACTGGAATGCATATCTTCTATATTCCTTCTTCAAAGAGAGCTCTCAAAACTCTCTTACATTCAAGGACTATGGCTCTTCATTAGCTCAACACTATGGCTTTCAATAGCTAAGCACTCTCTCCTTTGTTTCTCTCCTCTTCAACATGGCTCACATAAGGAATATATATAGTTTTTCCTTACTCACTCTCCAACTAAGAGCATTAATTACAAGATCCACAATTGTAGGATTTGATTACAAAGAAGGAAAAACAAGATCCTTAAAAGTAGGATCTTCAACCAT
>ML784120.1:4460-18182 GCA_009831015.1 Picea engelmannii | reverse complement strand
TTTATGTTTATAACTCTGGATTTCACAGTAAAGACTCACTGCCACTAAGATTAATGATTCAAAGCTAGAAAAGGAGAGAAATTATTAATAATCTACACTAACTGATTCACCCCCCCCTCTCAGTTAGTTCATACCTGTAACAGTTATTTGGGTCTTCGACTCTGTGCACCTATTGCAACAACAGTCTCTCAATATCCCTCTTAAGTTGGTAAAATCCCATACCTCGCCCAGCCTATGCACACCTTGCACGAATTTGAGCTAACCTTGCACTTCAGCCTGTAAAAACATGATTTGAATCTGCTCTGGGAGTTCTGAGATGAAACTCATAGCCTAGTCGGTGCACTCCTTGCAGACCCTCCACTGCACTCTTTGTAGGAGTTCTCAGAAAGAGAAACAACTAAAACTCATTCTCCCCTTATCCAGAATTCAAACATTCAACATAGAATTCTAGAACATAAACACATAGATTTTATTGAAATAAAATGCACACAGAGAATATAAACTAGTCTGCAACATACCATTCAATAGGTGGTTCCAACAACCATGACAAACACATAGATTGGAATCAAATCTTTCTTCTATTAATTCCAGTGCTCCTATACATGGTAAATAACAACAGCTAGAATGCATAAAATTCTCTTTTCTCCTCTACATCTCTACAGCTTACCAAAATTCTCAATAATAATGAGTTATTTTTCAAGATACAAGGCGAGGGTGTCTATCATCCATTTTCCCTCCTATGCCCTTAAAATGTCTAATCTATTAAATGAAATCTACCTACTTGTATTAAACAAACTTAAATTCCTATTACATTCGCGGATAGGAACATACACTCCAAAATCATTGGATCTTCATATATAAATGCAACTGTACTTTCCTCCTGTCCATTACATTAATGCTTCAGATTTTAAATTTCAAAACATTTTCACAAAAACGTGTTCAAATCACATCTGTGCGTCCAACTATCTCTTTTGCTAGGTGTGTGCTTTGGCTTTCAACGATGCTTCTGCATCACTAACTGTGATTTGGTGACCTTAGTGGCCATAATCCTTAGGGTCTTTACACAAGGTGACGGTGAAGGGGAGTCTTCACTATACCTAGGTTAGACATTGGTAAAAATCACTCAACCTCCTTGGAGGGTCTCCCGCAGATCTCATCATAAGGGGACTTGCACCAGGGATTAATTCCATTAAGTAGGTCACCAACGTAACAGATCCACCCACTCATCCCAGCCCCTTCTCACGTCTTCCTGTGATGTTGTATTTCATCACCAACTAGTACGTTCATTATGGGAAGTTATTGGCTTGTTTGGCTTGATTCCTAAATTTTCTAGTGCATGTTGTTTGTTTTCTTAGTGGACCTTAGGTTTGAGTCTGTATATATGGTGTCAATTCCTGGGAATAGCAACGAAGGAACCTCTTTTCCATGGATGTCATTCTTTTTTCCTTATGCGGGACATATTGGTCCACCTTACATCACCACTTTGACTCTTCCTGGTCTCACGATTGGATTACCGGTTTGGTTATTTTCCACTTCAGCGAACGTCAATGCTCCTAGTGCTTCATATTTAAACACTCCACCCCAGGATCCTCAGCCTCATTTCAATCCTTCGCCTTCTTTTCCCTTAGGTTCTTCTTCCCATTATTCCTCTTCGCCTAATGAAAGCTCTACAGCTAGTAACCAAGTGGATAAGAAGAAGAAGAAATGAAATATTAAGAAGAAGAAAACTAAGAAAGAGGTAAATATTCCAACCACTACAGGACATGTTGAAAGCGATCATCCAAACTTTCGACATCATGTTGGGAGTGTTGATAGTGTCATCATGTCTAAAAATTGCAAGCCCAAATCCCCTTGCAGGATTTGCAAGGTTGATCACCTTCTCAAGGATTTCACTGGTATTCCCAAGGTCATCGAAGTGTGGTCTCAGGTTTCATCTCAATCTGTGTCATCAGTCACTATAGGTCATGCTGGTGACAACCCCTCGACTAGTAATCAAGTTGGAAATAATAAGGGTAAAGTCAAATTTCCTTTCTTGTTATGTAAGGAGATGCACCACACCTACCTTTGTCCCTGCATGGATGAAGCTTCATATCTGTTGAAAAAAATTGTTGATGTTCAGCAACAACTTCCATCATTTTACCGTAAACTCTCTCCCAACCCACCATTAGTTGATGAAATGGCCAATCCGGTTCCACCCTTTGTTATTCTGGATGATCAAGTGGTCAATCTAGTTTCATCCTCCATTGACCTAATTGATAAAGTGATATATCTGATCCCATCATTAGTCGATCCCACTCTTCCATTGAAGAGTGACACCCACGTGATGAACCTTCTCCCATCATCAGTCGATCCCACTCTGCCATCAAATAGTGAAACGAAGTGATCGATATGAGTCCATCCTCAGTCGATTTGTTCCATCAAGTGGTCGATTCGATATCCTCATCACTCGATCCCACTCCTCCTTTGAAGAGTGAGGATGTCACTCAGGTCTTTCTTGTCACTATGGATTCCTCCGGACAAGGGGGAATTCCACCTATTCCAAGGGAACCCCCTCCAAGCAATGTGATCACCATTGATTGGAATGCTCTAATAGAACCTCATATTCCTTCTTTTGCGCCTTTCCAAATTGATGTTGAATTTTGTGGTAGGAATATTACTAACACTATAATATAGAAAGGAGATTATATTAGCATCCTAACCTCCAATGCTTGGCAAGCTCTTGGTTCACCTCAGCTTGCATCGATGACTCAGAATATGTTGACCTTTAATAGAAGGGTTAGTCAACATTTAGGGATCCTTCCTCATTTTCTTGTTACTTTGGGGAGAAATATGGTCTACATTGATGTTATGGTAGTCCACGACCCCTTGGTCTTTAATTTTCTCCTCAGGAAAGACTATTTTTACGCTATGAAGGATCTTTTGTCCACACTCTTTAGAGTGATGTGTTTCCCTCATAATGGAAGCATTGTGACCATATAACAGCTTTCATTCATTGTCCCTCATGTGATGGTCAACCATCAGTCTTCCCTAAATGGTCCTTATATATCAGAGTCATCCGCCCCGTCGCAAGTCAATTATGTGGCAACTTGTCCCATGCATTCAACTCTGCATGAGAAGGAATCTCTCGCTTCAACTAACTTAGATCCAGTAGTTGACATAGTGATCTCTCCGATACGACTTTTATAGTCTGATATTCCTACCCCTATCGCGCCCCTCGACATGTATTCCTTCCAGAGTGTTGTTCTTTCGTCTCACAAAGATCTCTTGGAAGCCATGATCGAGTTTTGTCCCTTGACATGGATTCCTTCTAGAGTATTATCCTCTTGGAATCCATGATCAAGATGATAGATACGACATGGTTCCCATTTCTATGTCAAGCTCATTAAAAAATGAAACAGTGGTCTGGGGATCCAATGCAACAACAAGCATGGTTCCCATTTATGTGTCAAGTTTGTTAAAAAATGAAATAGTGGTATGGGGATCCAACCCAGTAACAAGCATGATTCCAATTTCTGTGTCAATCTCATTAAAAAAATGAAATAGAGATATGGGGATCCCACCCAGCAAAGAGCATAGTTTATTTTTTATTTCAATCTTGTTAAAAAATGAAACTGATCATCGAGCATAGTTATTTTCTTGTGTCAATCTCGTTAAAAAATGAAATAGACCCTTATGAGCATAGTTTTTTTCATGTGTCAAGATTGTTAAAAAATGAAACAATTGCCTCTCCCATTGAGTCGATTCTTTCATAAGAACTCGTAATTGAACCTTCCTTTCATCTTCCTATGATATTTGATCCTCTGGCAAACATTTTCCTATTAGTAGCCAGCAATCTAATTTGGCATATAAACTGGTGATGGGAAACGATTTGGTAGATGAAACGACTCTTGGGGTGCATGTCTCTAGCCTCTAGTTATCATGTTGGAGTTAAGCCACTAGATTCTCAAGATGGGGACAAAGTACCAACCACCTGTTGGCCCTCGACCAATTTTTGTGGAAATTTTGGTCAATTTTGGAGGTTTTGGCCCACTTTTGGGACTTCGACATGTTGATCGAAGTAGGAGTGCCCAGGAAGAGCTGAGATCGTGGATCTCACCTATTTGAGTGTTTTTTGGACCCAGTAAGGGGTCCTCTAGGGTTTTGTAACAGGTTTATGGGATGTCATCCCATGGGTTTTCCCCATGTTTAGGCCTTATTGTAGGACTTTGTAAAGTATAAATAAAGAGGAATGTAGTGTAGAATCAGTAGTTCTATGTGAAACAGTAGTTCTTTGTGTAGAGGAGTGTATGTGGTTGAGGCTTTGTGCTCAACTGTGATTTTGTATAAGGTGCTAAGTGTTGTGATAAGAATTGGCTATGTGCATTTGACCTATTTTTGGAAGGTAAAGAAGGAGGATCTAGTGCTTTGTGCACAAATCTCTTGTCTTGTGCAAAGTTCAACTCTGTGGTTTAGTGAACAGGAGTAACTGGATGTAATATTTCGGGGAATAATAAAGAGGCGAAGCGGTTTTTGGATGTAGCCTCACCCTGGGGTGAACCATGTATATCTGGTGTCTCATGATTTTCTTTGTGCAGTGTCATTTTTGTTATGCTTTTTCTTAGTGCTTTGATTATTATGTATAATGAATATATATGTTATTGCTTAATTAATTTACGTAGGTTAAAGGGTAAATGAATGCTAGAATTAACTCATAGTGTTAAGTGCTAAGTTCTCAGAGTGCATAATCACTTGTTGTTGTTGTGCTTATATGTCTTTGATTATGCTCTGCGATGTTAATGAGGTTAATAAACTAATTCATGTTCACTTCCTAAGCATTAACAGAATATTTTGTGAAGTGCTCTTATAACATAATCGTGTCCCAACCTAGTTATAGACACTTGCATCCTGTAACCCCCCTGATTCTACCTCGAGCCAGACTTCTCCTGCTTTGCAAGTGTTGCCAAAAGGGTCAGTAGTTGGGGTTTTGTTGGTGCATTGTTAAGCGTTGAACCCTGGGTCTACCCTTGTGCCAACAAATGGTTCTGTTGTCAGGACCTGAAACTATGATTACTGGGAACTGAAGTAAAAAAAAGAAAATCTTTGTGAGTAGGTTTGCTTCTGAAATGCACAGTACTCTACTTGACTTGCAAAGTTTTTTGCAAAGAAAGTAAGTTGTTCTAAAGAAAAGAGGTAAGATTCTAAAAGAGGCAAGCTTTGTCCTTTGGTAAGAGAAATATAAGTGAAAAAAATTGTTTTGAAAGCATGAATTTAAGTATGTTTAATAGATTATGTCATAGTCCGAAGGCTAGGACGCAATTGAAAGAAAGAGTTGATTTGAGTAAATTTAATGGAAATAAAGAAAGATATTTTATTCCTATGCACAGAAAGATTTTTTGGACTGATAAGTGGATGCAGGAACCTAGAAAGAATTTTTAAATATTGCAGGTCCAACACTATGATCCTAGGGGAAGTGCGCAGTACAAAAAATATTGGGGAACATTTAAGAGAAAAAGAGGATTGACTTTGTGTTATAATTGTAGAAGGTCGGGACATCTTGCTAAGGAATTCCTTGAGGTAGGCCCTATTTGTCTTTGTTGTAAGGTTGTTGGTCATGAGGTTGAGGACTGTCCAAGGATTATTGCTAAAGTTGAAGGGAGGGACATAAGACAAGAAAATTATGAAAAAATTCAAGAGACTAAGGGTATGTTAGAAATTCATAAAGAGAAAAGGTCAGAGGAATTTCAGACTATGTTATTACAGTTGGAAGAAATGATAGATGTTCATAAAGATGTCAGTTTACCAGAAATCCTGAAAGAAAAACAACGCATAAGTGCAAGAATAGAAGACTTCGACATAGACTATATAGTCTTGGATGAAGAAACACAAATGAATATTATGACAGAAGAAACTTGGGAAGTTTTGGGAAAGCCTACTATGGTACCTTATTTAGGAAGGATAGGCTTGTTTAAGGGCAAGATGATAACTTTATGTGGAAGACTAACTATTGTGCCTATTATTGTTCATGGAACATCGACTGAAGACGAATTTGAAGTCATTAGGTTTGTTGAGGACAATGCCCCTTTCCCACTTTTGTTAGGTAAGACTTGGATTGAGAAGGATCGGATCAGAAGGAAAGCAGAGGAAGAAGCTACAGAAAAGAAAAATCAAGAATTAAGGGATTTCATAGCTGGAAAATAGACCAACTAAGAGAAGAACGAGAGGATAAGTCAAAGAAACAGAGAAAAGTAACAACGCAGGAGGGAAAGAAAGAAAAAGAATTAGCTATCAAGGTTGAAATAATTCAGGAAGACGTGAAGTGCCTATCTATCCAAGAGAGAAGTGTGCCCACTTAGGAAGTGTTAAGAAAAGGGATATTAACTTCAAAACCTTTGAGGGTACCTCAACAGTGCGAAGCCACTACGCTAGGGGAAGATAAGAATAAAAATGGAAAGAGGATTCCAGAAATAGTCAAAGAGACTCAGATAACAGGAAATAAGGAAAGGAAGCTGAATAAAAAGAAGTCTAAGTTGGAAAAGCTACAAGAAATTAAGGAAACCAGATGGAAGACTTCGGAGACCGGAACCTCACAGGAGGCAGGTTTGCAGGGTTTGAACCTCGCTGGAACAGCAGATCCGTGCATATTTGGACTTTGTCCTGGCAAATTTATATAACCATTGGAGGTGCCCTGACCGTTAGAATGATGCTCCAAAACGGTTAGGAAATTCATTTATGGGTTTATAGACTACTTTTGGACATTGAGACTTTGCCATAATAACTAGAGATACATTGATGAAAGCATTTAACACACCTCGTCGAGGATCCAGAGTTAAAGAAGCTAGAGGCTTAGTTACAGGAGGCGTAGAAGCAAGCATTTTCATTGCAGGCATAGATGAAGATGCTCACAGCAGTGGAAAGGATGAAAATATCCCAGGAGCAGCGCACAGTACAGAAGAAGATCACTGCCCTCCAAGGTAAGGTGATGGAAGTAACAAAAAATTTACAACCTGTCCAGAACGAATCTTGCAAGGTGTTCGAGGAGATCGATAGTCAGGGTTCACAGTTAGATCAATTAGTTGCAACAGTAGAACAACACATGGAAGGGCCTGTTACAGAGCAGACATTCTAGGAGCTTGCTGAGCGGGAGGCTCAGGTGAGGCAATAAGTCGAGGCAGCTCTTGTTTAGATCGAATATTTTGAAGCAACATTGTCTGGACCTGAGTCACTCAGGACGAGTCATGGGTGAGTGTTAGGGGCTTGTTGGCCCTCGACCAAGTTTTGGGGAAACTTTGGTCAGTTTTGGAGGTTTTGGCCCACTTTTGGGACTTCGACACGTTGGTCGAAGTAGGAGTGCCCAGGCGGAGCTAAGATTGCGGATCTCACCTATTTTGAGGGTTATGCTGACCTAGTAAGGGGTCCTCCAGGGTTTTGTAACAGGTTTAGGATATGTTGTCCCATGGGTTTTCCCTATGTTTAGGCCTTATTGTAGGAATTTGTAAAGTATAAATAAAGAGGAATGTAGTGTATAAGAGATAGTTCTCTATGAAACATTAGTTATTTGTGGGGAGGAGTGTATGTGGTCAAGGCTTTGTGCTTGACTGTGATTTTTTATAAGGTGCTAAGTGTCGTGATAAGAGATTTTGGCTATGTGCATTTGACCTATTTTTGGAAGGTAAAGAAGGAGGATCTAGTGATTAGTGCACAGATCTCCTGTCTTGTGCGAAGTTCGACTCTGTGTCTTAGTGCGTAAGAGTGAATGGATGTAAGATTTCGGAGAATAATAAAGAGGTGAAGCATTTTTTGGACGCAGCCCCACCCTGGGGTGAACCACGTATATCTGGTGTCTCATGGTTTGCTTTGTGTAGTGTCATTTTTGTTATGCTTTTGCTTAGTGCTTTGATTATTATGTGTAATGAATATATATTTTATTGCTTAAGTACTTTAATTAGGTTAAAGGGTAAATGAATGCTAGACTTAACTCACAGTGCTAAGTGCTCAGGGTGCATAATCACGTGTTGTTGTTGTGCTTATATGTCTTTGATTATGCTATGTGGTGTTAATGAGGTTAATAAACTAATGCATGTTCACTTCCTAAGTGTTAACATAATATTCTGTGAAGTTATTTTATCACAGAATCGTGTCCTAGCCTAGTTATAGAAACCTGCATCATGTAACCCCCCCTTCTTCTACCTTGGGTGAGACTTCGCCTGCTTCGCAGGTGTTGCCGAAAGGGTCGGTAGTCGGGGTTTTGTTGGTGCGTTGTTAAGCATTGAACCATGGGTCTGTCCCTGTGCCAACACCACCCACCTTTGGACTTTACATTGGGAAGTGTTGAGCAAAGTTAGTTTTCAGTTTCAAGCTCGTGGAAAAATGAAACCTACCCAAACATGGTTTTACTTTGTTTCAAGCATGTGTAAAAATGAAACCAATCTCGAGCTTAGTCTTTGTTCTTGTTGGCATGTTTTTAGATAGAAGGCAGAGTATTTGTTTTTCATTGATGGCAAGCTCGGCCCAATGATGATGAACAAGAGAAAGTGGCAAGACCAGCAGCGCAACGATGATTGCATGGAAGAGAATCCTGAAATGCGAAAGGTCAGAGCATGTCAAATAACTCCATTTTAGAGTTTCAGATACCGGGTGTTGGAAGTGTAGAAACACTTCACCACAGGAGTCTCGAAGTCGCGAAATGTGAAACACCAAAATCCAAAAACAGGCACATCTACCCGAGTTTCGGATACCGAGAGATTAAGAAGTCAAGAGTCGAGACTCTCCAACACATGATTCCTGAAGTCGCGAAACGTGAAACCCCAAAATCCTGAAATAGGCACATCTACCGAAGTTTTGGATACCGGGAGATTGAGAAGTCAAGAGTCGAGACTCTCCAACACAGGAGTCTCGAAGTCGCGAAATGCGAAACCCTAAAATCCTGAAACAAGAACATCTACTGGAATTTCAGATACCGGGAGTTGGAGGAGTCAAGAGTCAAAAATCTTCAACACAGGAGTCCCGAAGTCGCGAAATGCGAAACCCCGAAATCCCGAAACAGACACATCTACCGGAATTTCGGATACCGAGAGTTGGAGGATTCAAGAGTCAAAACTCTTCATCACAGGAGTCCCAAAGTTGCGAAACCCAAAGTCGCAAAATGTGAAATCGCAAAATGTCAAAGACTTCATACCGGAGATTCGAACATCGGGAGTTGGAGATGTCAAGGAATCTCACGACAGGAAGCCCGAAGTTGCGAAGTGCAAAAAATTGAAAATTTGATCTAACTCCATTTCGGAGTTTTGCAGACTGGGAGGTGGAGTTGTCAAAAACTCTTACATCAAGAGTTTTGAAAACATGAAATGCCGAAATGTGAATTTGCGACATGGAGTTTCGAGGATCGGAACATGGAACGTAAAGAAATCTTCACCACAGAAATCCCAAAATGTCGAAATTTGAAACGGCAAAATAAACGCAAGACCATATGGATTCAATCCAATGGTGCAGGTGAACATGAGTATGATCGGAGGACTATTGTTCCATCTCATAGTTAATTGATCAGTTACGAATCAGTTAGCAAAATTGATTCATGATTCTTGATCAGTTGGCATTTCAGTTGCTGAGATGTTTTCTTTGCCTAAGAAGATTCGAAGTGTAACTATCGTGGTAGTGGTGCATAAAATAAAAACATAGAGACTGTGTGTGGTTGGTTGTTCTGACTGAAAAATGAGTTGAAATGTAGAAAGGTAAAACTACAGTATGTGCAGTGTGAAGAAATCTTAGAGATAAGGAACAGAACTTGAATAGAAGAGAAAAGGGGAAGAGAGCAAAATGCACACATATCAAAGAGCATGAGAAGGACAGAGAAAGAATAGATGGACAGAGACAGCAAGTCAAGCCAAATATGAACAGAGCAGAAGAATAGTGTAGCAAAGAAGAATTGCATAACAGTGAAGAAGTGGTAAGATTTGATTTATCTGAGTTATTGGTTATTTAATCATTTATTTGTAATAAGGGTGGTAGGGAGGTGCTAGGGAGGATTGTTGTCCTTAGAGGTTCAAGTGGGTGCTTGAACACAGGGAGTTGTAGCTTCCATCTGGTTGCAGCCAGAAAAACCAAGGTGGAAGGGTGGTCCAAGGGAGAACAATTGTTCTCTGTTATACAGGTTGGTGCCTGTGTAACTGGAAGTTGGTGCTTCCATCCAGTTGGTGCTGGAACACTCAGGGAGTTGGTGCTTCCTTCTAGTGGGTTCTAGAGAAATCAGAGAGTTGGTGCTCTCAAACAAGTTGGAGATTGTAAAACAGAGGTAATATCCTCACATTGAGTTGGTGCTCAATTAGAGATGATGTACAGAACTTAAAAGACTGCCTATCATTTCGAAGAAGAAGAGGTTTTCTCCCTTTATGGGTTTCCTCATGAAAATCTGTCTCTGTGTATATCTTATGTGTGAGTGATGCTCATTATTTATGTTGTCCATATGTAGTATAATATTGATGGTCACTTGGAGAAATATTAAAAATGGTTTAATTGAATTAAAATTGTTTAAGCACAGTAACAACTGATTCACCCCCCCCCTCTCAATTGTGTTAGTAATTTCAACAGTTCTTTCCCGTGCTCATAAATACATGAGAATATGTTATTGAGATTAGTCTTTGTTCTTTATCGTGCTCGCAAATACATGAGAATAAGTTACCGAGTATACTTTTATTTCTTTTTCGGACTCGTAAAATCTCTACGAAAAATAAACTCTTTGGAGTCTCCTTTAAGCTCTTTTCAGACTCTCTAAATACGAAAATATTTATGAGTGAGCTTGTTTCCTTTCACACTCATTAAAAGGTTATAAAGGGATTATTTCGAGTGATAGTTTACTTCTTTTTCGGCCTCATTAGACTAATTACGAAAAAGGAATACTCTAATCAAGCATGGTTAGAAGATTTATCCTAGGTAGCGTTATATACTTTTTCGGGCCCAAGAGACTAAATTTATGATAAAAGTACCCCCCTGGAGTCTTCTTTAATTTTTTCAAGATCCCTAAAACTAAAAACATCGACGATCACAAACCTACCTAGGCTCGAGAAAAATCCACAGGTAAGTTTATGGATTCTTCTTTAAGTTATTTTTATACTCCTTCAACATGAAAAGACCATCGATTTTACCTTCTTTGAGCTCGTTAAACTTTACATCAAAGGACCCACACATGGGACCGAACCCCTACTTCTTCAAGTTCATTAAAAATATGTCAAGGGACTCATCACCAGATGGGCTATATCAAGCATTTATTATCCTCCTCTGGCTCGTAAAAATAGAAGGAGGTACTCGCCAATCATGGTGGGGAATATTTAGAGGGGTTTTTTGTCTTGTTATCTTCCTTATCTAGAAGCTATTACTATTTTGAGTTTCCCTTGAACAATGCACATGTTCTATCATCGCATACAACATTTGGGTCATCCATTATCTCTCTTTTATCACCATCTTCATCATTGTGTCACATGACCAGTTATTATGGTATTCATATGATTTAATGTTGTCGAGTCAAGCCATTTGTTGTGCATACTTGTTCAAGGGAAGTTTCCCTGCATTAGTGATCCAGGTGGATCATCTCAAAATTCGATAGAGTTAAAGTATTCAAATGGAAAAGTAAAGCTTACAAAGGCGAAGAGCTTGTCATCATCTTTCCGGTGATGTCATTTCAGGAAAAATGGCCTCCAGGTGACAAAGATATGAGCAAAGGAAGTTTCGTCAAAGAAGGTTATAAATGGGTTAAAATGGTCAAAATATGATTAGAAATGGTTTTGGAAAAAAAAAAGGAGGTCAAGTGCCTATCCCTAGCCAACACCGAGGCCCCCTTGGTATTAAAAACCATATCATAAATCCAATATATATAAACCATATCATAGTTCAAATGCGATATAAACCATACCATATGTGAAAACATATAAAGTGCGCCGAAATATATGTTAAAACTATAATATATACCATATATTCGCATGCATATATAAACTATATCACAAATCGCGCAACCATATATCAAAATGTGATATGTATTAAAACATAAAACGTGCGCAAAACCATACCATATATTAAATGTTATAACAAATATGTGTATGGAGAAGAAGCCCACGGGTTTGACCCCGGGACTTCCGCCCCCATATCAACCACAAGCTACCAAGCCATCGCCATGGGACGTGGCATGTAATGGCGCACACAACTTAAAAAGTGTCGGGATTCGGGAGATTTCGGAGGGCGCGTGCAAAAAACCATTATTTTTTTATTATTTAAATGAGGTAATGGCATGAATCTCGAGGAGGAAAAATGAGTTTTGATGCAGGCAGAGACAGGCACGTAGATCGAGGTGATGCTGCACAGTGATCGAAGTGAATTTTCACATAGACCGAGGTGGTATTTGCACATAGTTCGAGGTGGTACAGAATTGGCATGCATCCCGAGGTCATACGGACTATACAATCAGGGGTAGATTGGGAATAGTGCCAAAAAGGGCATTCGGAGTCCAATTTCAGAAATATATCGAGTTTATACTCAAAAGTCTCTATTTTTCGCAAGAATTCCAGATCCAGCTTCAGTTTTTGCATTCAGGCATCTAGACAGAAAAGTGCTCACAGAACCTTTCGGATACACAGAAAGGTATCCATGTTTATACTTAAAAGTCTCATAATTTCATCTTGCAGTTGTTGTTGAAGTCTATTATTGTATATGATAGACAGAACTCAAAAGTCACTTTGTAAGCATTTGAATACTTAATCTATCAGCCTTCCCATTTGGAAAGTGGCCCGGAGAGGTAGTCAGGAAGTCTGGTGAACTCCGTTACCAATTCTTGTTCTTAGATAGTATGCTTACATGTTTATGTGTTGATGAATGTTCTTTAATTTGCATTCATAAAGATGGTTAACAATTAAGAAATTCACATGCAAGTAATGGTTAAAGATCAAGTAAAAATTTCAGATCAAGTTGGTATCAGAGCGAGGTTAACCATTTTCTTTTTGAGTTGATGTTAACAAGATCCAAGATTCAGCGTGGTGAAGGAGAACTTGAAGAGTTCGATCCAGAGATTGGATCAAGGAGAGGAAGGATGTCTTCACCATAAGGAGAAGAAGCAGCTTCTTCTATCCCTTCTGAAGGGGAATTTCTGAAAGCTTTCATGAGAATGCAAACGATGGTAGAGGAGCTCTATCAAGATCGAAAGAAAGGTGAACAAGGTGGACCATCTCATACAGAAGATAAGAAAAAAGGAGGTGATAACGACCCCTATAAAACTCCACCAACTTCTCCATCTCTTCTTGATGGTTCTATTCCTTCTCCATTTGAAAAGCAAAAAACAAAAGTTGATATTAATATGCCTCATTTAAAGCTTGATATTAAGTTTGAATTACCTATGTATAATGGAGAGCTTAATGCTGAACAATTGGACAATTGGATCCGTCAAATTGAAGTTTATTGTAGGATTCAAAAGTTTACTGAAGATGTTGTTAAAATTCAATTGGCTTCTCTCTGACTTGGAGGGACTGCTCTCATTTGGTGGGAGACCAGATCTCAAGAGGATCTTGCCACAAAAGGCAAAATCGTTTCCTCTTGGTATGAGTTCACTTCATCACTTAAAAAGAAATTTTATCCATTAGGGTATATGCAGCAAGCTATGATGGATTGGCAGAATTTGAGACAAAGTAAGGGACAAAGTGTGCAAGAATACACACAAGAATTTTGAAAAAGAGCATTGATACTTGGTATACCTCTCTACACTCAGGA
>ML784119.1:1226294-1263907 GCA_009831015.1 Picea engelmannii | reverse complement strand
GAAACAAAACAAGAAGTCTCTCCTAGAGGAGATGTCAGTTATATTTAGTAAATAATTACAATAATCATTTATCTGAATAGTTCTCGCATGCTACCAAATATTCAATAATAAAACTTTTCAAACATTGATATCACAACAACAGTGTTTAGCAGTTATCAAACTTGATATATGTAAATTTGAATCTTATCAATTTAATTAATCAAACCTGGAACCGGGAGACTTGTCCTCAAGAATGAGTGTGTTGCTTTTCTTCTGAGTCTCCTTCCCTCAAAATGAAAAGTATTTTCGTCAACATGTCTTCTGTACTAAGATAATATGCTTTCTTGACAGAAATCTAGGTTAGAGAATAAACTCTAATGTTGGATTAATAAGAGTGGGGTTGAATTAGTAATAGCTTAATTATAATCATTTTTCTTCAAATGTTATATCAATGTAGAATTATTATCCAATAATGACCAGTAAGAAATAAACAATCATGCACATACACAGTACATAGTACACTAGTGTTTTAAATGGAAACCCAAATCAAGAGAAAACCACATAATGCTTTGTCTTATATGTCTTGAAGAATTACATTCATTGGAAGCTCCAACTTCCTTTGTTTTCCAACTACAATTGGAAGGAGGCTCCAACCCCCTAGTCTCTCAGGCTACAACCTGAGTGAAGATCTAACTCCCCAATTCTCTGGCTACAACCATAAGGAGGCTATAACCCCCTATGTTCTCTAGCTACAGCTGGAAGGTGGATACAACCACCTGTCCTTGCCCCGTCCTGCCACCCTAAAGTAGAAGTAAAACTATGGAACCACTGTCACACTATCACTGTGAGATATACTATTGTAAACCTGTACCAATAAATCTGAACCATGCATTGACCATGCATCAACCTATACCTCAACCTATAATCAACCTGTACCATAAACAAGTGCATCAACCATGCACCAACCTATACCAAACAACCTGTAATCAACATGTACCATAAACAAGTGCATCCAACCATGTACCAAGTATGTACCAATCATGTGTCAACTACTCATCAACTATGAATCATCAATATGTACCAACATTATCAAATATGCACCTCATGTATGTGCCAACTCATCAACTACTTGTCTCAACCATTTACTCAACATGTAGCTCAACCAAAATCCCTCATCAATTTCATCATCCAAATATGATTTGTAGCTCTGTAATAGACCTGGTGTATATGATCACATTCTTACAAACCTTCTTTAACTTTAACAACAAGGGACTATCATTTTCATCAAATGTTTCTTTAGTCTCACATGCCTAGTTTTGGATTAATCAACAACCCTAACTTGAAGTAATCATAACTTTTAACTTGTACTGTATAAACATCTGAAACTAATGCACAATGGTCTTCAGTATTTTTTATGCAATTCCTCCAAGTGTCACTACTTGGAACCTCTCAGAAAAGGAGTTATAGAAAAAATGTCATACCTTGTTGAATTTTGTTTTATTCTAGAGAGAGACCTTGTAGACTGTGTCCTGCATGAAATATTCATTGAATTGATCTGAAATTTTTACACACCATACTAACAATTGTACCCTAACCAACACATTTGGTCTCACTGAATTTTTATATGTTATGAAGAAGTTATGACGTTTTTACCCGAAACACTTGTTTTTGACTAGTTCTAGGACTATCCACAAACCCTATTTTCCACAGAGTGTAACTCCCAAAATACAATGACCTACAAGATGAATTTATTACCAAAAATACTTGGGTATGTTTTATCAATGGAATAAAAATTTCACAGTTTTAATCATTATAGAAAAAACGTTATAGAGAAAATGGTGAGATGACCTGTAAATAACATACCTTAGAAAGCACCATCAAAAGAATTTATCCTTCCTTGCATTTCAGCTTTCTTTTTTTCACCTTCCCTCGAAAATTGATCTTAGATATTCTTGGTTACCTCAGACACCTATATATAGTCAATATTCTCTAGTGTAATTAAAATGAGAGAGCCTTGTGTCTTATTTATACTATCCAAGTAGCTTCCTTAAAAACATCTTCTATGTCACTTGGCCCACTTTCCTTATTTTAGGGTAAACCCACTTCTAATTTCTCCATTAAATTTATTATTGAAATAATTTATTTTGTATTCATTTTGAATTGTAATACACTCATCACTTCACTTTATTATTTACCTTTTAAAATCTCTTAAACCACATTGACTACTTTGACCTTTTAGGGCTTCTAGATGACATATGAGGGTTCTCCAACTTTGTAAGGCCATAAATCTCAAACCATGAGGAGTTATGTGACATTTCACATACCACCAAAAATGGAACGACATTTACTATCTATATAGAATAGTATTACCTTCAAATATAGAAAAAATAATACCATTATCCATCAAACAATCTTGGGTCCATTACCCAAACCTAGGTTCTCCAACTTCACATGGTCATAACTCTATAACCGTGAGGATTTATGTGACGTTCTACATACCACCAGAAATGGCATGACAAACACTATCCATCTAGGATAGGTTCCCTAAAAAAGTCACTGTCCTTCATCTCATTATTCCATAATTAAGAATGGTTTCTATTACTTCGCAAAACGTCTTCCCGTGAGGGCTTTCACCATAAGGAGACCACTTTGGAGTTCATCCATATTTACTTATTATCAACCATGACAGAACAATAATGAGTCATATTTACATCAAACAATCTTGGGTCCATTACTCAAACCTTTATGCTATGGGGATTTCTTCAAGGGTTGACATCAATGACAACCAACCTTAATCAACAATCTCCCTCTTTGGCATTGATGACAACACTCTGATGCAATACTAAAATCATATCACTCATGCTCCCTCTGGAACCATGCCTATGTCCTCTACATCTGATAAATCTTCCTTTTTCCTCTGCATCTGATAAATCTTCTCCCCCTGGAATCATGTCTCTTTCCTCTACATTTGATAAATCTCCCCCCCTTTATCATCAATGGAAAAGGTATCTTTCCATCCGGGGCTGCTCCACTTGAATGAACTGTCCTCTTATGGTGCTTCCTTGTGTACATCTAAGACATATAAGATAAGCATTCAAAAAAAATTCAAAAACAATTCATTTTGGAGTGGAAATAACTCCATGTCATTGGTGAAGATATTCAAAGGCTTCCCGTGGAAGTGGTTTTGTAAATATGTCTGTCACTTGTTCTTTTGTTTCCACATACTCAAGTCTGATGTTCTTTTCTGCATCTTGTTCCGGTAGAAAGTAATACTTGATTAGAATGTGCTTCATCTTGGAGTGCATCACTGGTTTTTTTGAGATACTGATGGCACTTATATTATAACAATATATTGAAATGGGTTCATCATACTCAACCTGTATATCTGTCAAAGTTTATTTCATCCAAAGAACCTATGTACAACATGTTGCTATTGCAATATACCCTGCCTCAGTTGTAGATAGAGATACTGATGATTCTTTCTTGCTTAGCCATGATACCAAACACTCACCTAAGTAGAACGTTGCTCCACTGGTACTTCATTGGCCATCAATACACCCTGCCCAATCTATATCTATGTAGGATATAAGTGATAGATCTTTCCTTTTGAATACCATAATCCAAACTCTTCTGCTGCTTTGAGATATCTGAAGATCCTCTTTACTACGAATACATGTGATTCCTTTGGTGCCGCTTGAAATCATGCCACCTTTCAAACTGCCTGCATTACATCTGGTCTAGATGTTGTCACATATAGTAGGCTTCCAATCATCGACCTACATTGCCTTTAATCTGTAGACTTCGAATCATCATCTTTTCTCAACTTACAACTGGTTTGCATGAAATTGATAACTGGTTTGCAATCGTCAATTCCGAACCTCTTTAGCATTTCTTTGATACACTTGGTTTTAGAAATAAAATTTTCTTGGTTGTTTTGACGTATTTGAAGTCCCAAAAAAAATGATAGTTCTCCAAGTAATGACATTTTAAATTCATTCTGCATGTCTTTTGCAAATTTTGGCTTAACCTATCATCATCACTACCAAAAATAATATCATCAACATAAACTTCAATTAATAAAATATTACCTTGACTTAACTTGATGTAGAGGTTGATGTCTATACTTCCTTTTCTGAACCCTGCCTGCTGCAGATACTTATCCAGTCTGGAGTACAATGCTCTAGGAGCCTGTTTTAGACCATACAAGGCCTTCTTTAATTTACACACATAGTATGTGTTCTCTGACAACTTAAATCCTTCTGGTTTTTCAATGTAGACTTCTTCTTCAAGTTCTCCATTTAGAAAAGTTGATTTTACGTTCATCTAATAAACTTTAACATTTTTGAAGCATGCATAAGATAAAAGAAAATGGATTGCTTCCATTCTAGCAACTGGGGCAAATGTCTCTTCAAATTTGATTCCTTCCATCTGTGCATATCCTTTACATACCAATCTAGCTTTGTTCCTTGTAACATGTCCATCTTCATTCAATTTATTCCCCAAAACCCATTTTGTCCAAATCACATTCTTATTATTTAGTCTTGGAACCAATTCCCAAGTGTCATTTTTCTCTATTTGATCCAATTCTTCATCCATGGCCTTATTCCAAAATTCATCCTTGATGGCTTCCTCAAAATCGTTTGGTTCAATTGTAGATAAGAGTGCTGGGTGTGTTTGTTTTGGTGAACAGATTTTTCTTCTAGTCTCAACTCCTACATCTTTGTTTCCAATAATCTGATCTGAAGGATGATTCTTATGTACTCGTTTACTAGGTGTCTTTGGAGATAATTTTTGAACTTTCTCTTCTACTTCTGTCGGATTCTCTTCATATTCATCTTCCTCTTCTACCTTTTTTTTCATCTTCTTCTTTGAAAAGTTGTTCCATTGATTTGTTTTCTTCTTCCTTTGATTCTGGTGTGCCTGTTTCATAAATTGTTACATTGATGCTTTCCACAACTTTGTTTAATCTTAGATTGTAACACTTGTATGCTTTCCTTGTACTTGAGCAACCAACAAGTATTCCTTCGTCCACACGAGAGTCAAACATTCCTATTTTGTCATCTTCTCTTTTGATGTAGCGTTTACTTCCAAAAACTCTGAAGTTCTTCACATTTGTTGGTCTTCCTTTCCATAGCTCATAGGGAGTTTTATTAGTGTTGTTTCTGAGCATTATTATGTTTTGAATGTGAATTGTTGTATGTACTTCCCATGTCGAAAAAATATCTGTCAACTTTGAATCCATTATCATTGTTAGAGCCATTTCTTCTACCATCATGTTCATTCTTTCAACAACTCTATTCTATTCAGGTGTCCTAGTGACGAAGAATTGCCTTTTTATTCCATGATTGTTGTAGTAGTCCATAAATTCCTTTGAGGTGAGTTCTCCACCATTATCCGATATTAAGCATTTGATTCTTGAATCCATCTCATTTTCAACCATTTCCTTGTAGATCTTGAATTTTTCAAAATCTTCTGACTTGTTATTGAGACAACAAACTGTAGTCATTATTGTATAATCATCAACTAATAACATAAAGTATCTCTCACCTTTTAAGCCTTTTGTTGTAGCTGGTCCAACTAGATCAGTATGCACAATTTCCAGTGGTTTTGTTGTTGAATATTCATTTGATTTGAACCTAGTCTTTGTTTTCTTTCTTTGTTGGCAATGCTTGCATAAAGTGTTGGTTGGTTTCGTGATTTGGGACATTTCTCTGACTGCTTCTCTTTTTATGACTTTGGCAAGGTTATCAAAATGCATGTGACCCATTCTTCTATTTCATAGCCAATTTTCATCTTCCTTTCCTAGACAACACTTTTCATTTCCAATTTCGCTTAACACATATATGTTGCTTGAAGTTCTTGTAGTTGTAGCGACCAATTTCCCTAAACCTTCTTTTCTTATCTCACACTTTTGTGAATTGATAGTAAGTTTATGACCTTGGTCACACATTTGACTCACACTTAAAAGATTATGTTTCATATATTCTACTAGTAGAACATTTTCTGCCTTTTCATTCTTGTTTCCAATTCGTACTGTGCCTTTTCCAATGATTTTGGCTGAATCATCATTTCCGAAGGAGACTAATCCATCTCTTTCCTTTCGTAATCTAAGAAACTTGTCTCTATCACCTGTCATGTGTTTTGAACATCCAATGTCAACATACCAACCATGTTTCTTCTATTTAGCTTGTAGAGCGACTATGCATTCTTCATTGCTATACTGATCTTGCTTTCTTATCCATGTCGTTTTCTAAGGTTCTTGTTTGTGACTCTGTTGAGGTTCTTTAGGAGGGACTATCCTTTTGCAATTTTTGGCTGTGTACAAAATTGTTACATTTGTAACATTCCACTTCAATGCTCAAAGATTCAAACATGTTGTAACTTTGTCTCCGTGTTTCATTAGGTCTTCTTGAATAACCCCTTTGTGTATGGCTCTCAAAGTAGTTATTGTTTATGTTGTTAGCTCTGCAATTTACAGCTTTATGTCCAAAATTATTACATGCATAACATAAACAAAAAAATATAGTTTGATACCTGGTAGTTGAAGATCTTCTGAAAGGAGGTTCTCTTATGAATCCTTCCTCTTCTTGAGGCCTGTCTCTCTATTGTTGATTTTTAAATCTGAATCTTCTCGATGGAGGAGTGTCCCTATAATCTTCCTTGCATATCTTTTTATCCCCTTTGATTGTTTCTGCATAGCTTTTTGGATTTGTTTATTGCTATGTTGTTTTGGAGCTTGATGCCTTTTTTGTCTGATTGTATCCAAGTCCAGACTTGTCAAGATGATATTTTTGACTGCTGATAATGTCATCCATAATTTTTGAGCTATTCTGCATATTTTTATTTTGAATATCCTTTTTTAGTGTGACAATCTTTGCTTCTAAGTTTCCAATGATCCTGTCATTTCTTTCTAGTTGTTCTTTGAGTGATTCTTCAATTCTTTTATGTTATTTTATTTGAGACTTAAATTTTGTGATCATTTGTTCTAGTTCTTGAGTGTCTTTTTTCTTATCTAGTTCTTCTTTTAGTTTCTTGTTTTTATTCTTTTCTCTTCTGATAACTTCTATGGCACTCATTAATTCTTCTCGAAAGTCAACTTCTGCCTCTTCAATTTCTTCTTCATATACTTCTTCATATTATTCTTCGTAGTCTTCTTTATCATAGTCTTCTACTGACATGAATAGAACTCTCCCTGTTTCACTGTCACTGACTTCATCTTCATTTGATGATGAGATGTCTTCTTTGGTGCAAACGTTTTTCTTGAAACCTTTCTTTGTAGTTCTTTTACTTTTATATGTGTGTCTGCCTTTTGAGTAACCTTCATCATTTCTATTTTTTTTATGAGGACATTTGTTGACAAAATGACCAATATCATCACAATTAAAACAAATTAAAGGAATCTTACCTCTATACCTACCGTTGGTTCCCTTGTTCAGTCTTTTGACGAAGTTGGACACTTCTTCATCATCTTCCAAGACGTTGTTGTTGTTGCTATATTCTTCTTGTTCCTTTTTCTTTTGTTTGATCTTTTGGATTCTTTGAAGGTTGCTTCTTTCACATCTAGATTTTCCCGTTCATTTCTGATCTCATATGATGTGAATATTCCATGCAGTTCATCCATGATTATTGAGTTTAAATATGATCTTTCATCTAGTGCTGATATCTTAGGGTTGAATCTCATAGAAGAGATCTTAATACCTTTTGAACAATTATAGATTCTTCGATTTCTTCTCCCAATCCTATGATTGCATTCATTGTTTCATCGACTCATAAGAAGTAGGCTGTGATATCTTCATATCCCTTCATTTTTAGTTGTTCGAACTGACCTCTGTAAGTTTGAAGCTTTGCTACATTAACTTTTGAATCTCCTTCATAAATATTTCAAAGCTTGTCCCAAATATCCTTAGCATATTTACAATGTGCAACTTTGGTGAATACCGTATCACTAAGACCATTCAAAAGTGCATTTTTGGATTTGGAATTATTCTCACCGAGTTTCACTACTTTGTAATTTGTTGGTGGAACTGTTGGGGCTATGTATCCATCTACAATTGATTTTCAAACTTGAAATCCCTGTGCCTGTATATATGTCTTCATCTTTATGCTCCAAAAATCATACGTGTGTCCATCAAACTATGGTATTCAATTTTTATACGAGTTGGTACTCTCCATGATCTACCTTTTAGTGGTTAAACTGATTTCTAAAGGAACCTGCTTTGATACCAATTGTTGGATTACTGAGAGGGGGGGTGAATCAGTAATAATGTAATTATAATCCTTTTTCTTCAAATGTTATATCAATGTAGAATTATTATCCAATAATGAGTAGTAAGAAATACACAATCACACATAGACACAGTACATAGTACACTAGTTTTTTACGTGGAAACCAAAATCGAGAGAAAACCAGAGAATGTTTTTTCTTATATGTCTTGAAGAATAACATTTATTTGAAGCACTAGCTTCCTTTGTTTTCCAGCTGCAACTGGAAGGAGACTCCAATCCCCTAGCTTCTCCGGATACAACCTGAGGGAATATCCAACTCCCCAATTCTCTGGCTACAACCAAAAGGAGGCTACAACCCCCTATGTTCTCCTATTACAACCGGAAGATGGCTACAACCACCTATCCTTGCCCTGTCCTGCCACCCTGAAGTAGAAGTAGAATGATAGAACCACTGTCACACTATCACTGTGAGATATACTATTGTAAACATGTACCAATAAATCTAATCCATGCATCAACGATGCATCAACCTGTACCTCAACATGTACCATAAACAAGTGCATCAACCATGCACCAACCTGTACCAAACAACATGTAATCAACCTGTATGATAAACAAGTGCATCCCACCATGTACCAAGTATGTACCAATCATGTGTCAACTACTCATCAACTATCACTCATCAATATGTACCAACATTGTCAACTATACACCTCATGTATGTGCCAACTCATCAACTACTTGTCTCAACCATGTACTCAACATGTAGCTCAACCAAAATCCATCATCAATTTCATCATCCAAATACAATTTGTAGCTTTGTAATAGACCTGGTGTAAATAATAACATTCCTATAAACCTTCCTTAACTTTAACAACAAGAGACTATCATTTTCATCAAATTCTTCATTAGTCTCAGATGCCTATTTTTGGATTAGTCAACAACCCTAACTTGAAGTAATCATAAATTTGAACCTGTAATGTATAAAGATATGAAACTGATACAAAATGGTCTTCATTGAGTTTTGTACAATTCCTCCAGGTGTCACTACTTGGAAACTCTCAAAAAGGAGTTATAGCAAAAATGACATACCTTGTTGAATTATTCTAGAGAGAGACCTTGTAGAGCATGCCCCACACGAAATATTTGTTGAATTGATATGAAAATATTACATAGCATACTAAATATTATACCCTAACCAACACATTTGGTCTCACTAAATTTGGATCTTTTATGAATAAGTTATGACATTTTTACCTGAAACACCTACTTTTGACTAGTTTCAGGACTAGCTGCAAACCCTATTTTCCACGGAGTGTAATTCCCAAAATACAATGACCCACAACCTGAATTTTCTACCATAGATACTTGGGAATGATTTGTCAATGGAATATCAATTTCACATTTTGAATCATTATATAAAAACCGTTATAGAGAAAATGGTGAGATGACTTGTAAATAACATACCTTGGAAAACACCATCAAAAGAATTTATCCTTCCTTGCATTTCGGCCTTCTTTTTTTCACCTTCCCTCAGAAATTCGGCTTATAATTTTTGGTTACCTCGAACACCTATAGATATTGAATATTCTCAAGTGTAATTAAAATGAGAGAGCTTTGCCTCTTATTTATACTCTCTAAGTAGCTTCCTTAAAAACATCTTCTAGGTCACTTGGCCCACTTTCCTTATTTTAGGGTTAACCCACTTCTAATTTCTCCATTAAATTTATTATTGAAATAATTTCTTTTGTATTCACTTTGAATTATAATATTCTCATCACTTAAATTTATTATTTACCTTTTAAAATCTCTTAAACCACTTTGACTACTTTGACCTTTTGGGGCTTTTAGATGACATATGAGGGTCCTCCAACTTCGTAAGGCCATAACTCTCAAACAATGAGGAGTTATGTGACATTCCACATACCACCACAAATGGAATGACATGTAATATCCATCTAGAATAGTTTTACCTTCAAATATATCAAAAATCATACCATTATCCATCAAACAAACTTGGGTTCTCCAACTTCACATGGTCATAACTCTCTAACCGTGAGGAGTTATGTGACATTCTACATACCAACGGAAATGGCATGACAAGCACTATCCATATAGGATAGTTTCCCTAAAAACTTTACTGTCCTTCATCTCATTATTCCACAATTGAGCATGGTTTCTCTTACTCTGCAAAGCATCTTCCCGTGAGGGCTTTCACCATAAGGGGACCACTTTGGAGTTCATCCATATTTACTTCTTATAAACCATGAAAAAAAAATAATGAGTCATATTTACATCTAACAATCTTGAGTTGATTACCCAAACCTTTGTGCTACGGGGCTTTCTTCAAGGTTTGACATCAATGACAACCAACCTTAATCAACAATTGTTTAGCAGTTATCAAACTTGATATATGTAAATTTGAATCTTATGAATTTAATCAATCAAACCTGGAACCTGGAGACTGTCCTCAAGAATGAATGTGTTTCTTTTCTTGTGAGTCTCCTTCACTCAAAATGACAAGTATTCTCTTCAACATGTCCTCTGTACTCAGATAATATGACTTCTTGATAGAAAATGGGGTAGAGAATAAACTCTATAATCTCAACTTTAATCAATCAAATACTTTGACATTAACTTTGACCAATGATTAGTATGATAGTCATAAATTCAATAGATCAAATTACAACCTACATGTTCATAAGATCACAATAATGCAATAACAAATAGAGGCATATAAAATTAATCAAACTTGGGATGCATTGTTCCTATGAAAGTGTTGGATATGAGATCTTTTTGGATCTACGATTTTTGTTTGGACAAAAGATCCTTTCTCCTACAAATACCCTTTAGAATAATGATACAGTTTGTGTGATATCCCCAAAATAAAATATTTTTGAAATTTAAATTTGCTGGAAATTTAATTCCATTTTTAGCAAAATTGAATTTGGAATTTTTTTTCCATTTATGGCAATTCCGAATTTTGAATTTGATATTCATAATTAATTATTATGAATGTTGAGTAGAGTTCTGATTGGGACTCAACTAACTATTTGACTATGAAACTTTTATAAAAACATAAGATTTATATTAATTGCAAGAGGACAAATGGAACAACCTTGTTAAAATCAGCTGACCATGACTCCATGAGTGGGGAACAAGTTGGAACTACCTATGGGTTGATTATGGCAAGTGGAAAGTAAGAGATTTGGCCATTGGAATCCCCTAAAAATCAAGGGGTTTAGAAAGATACGAAAATCCCCCCCAAGGGAGGGAAAAAGACCTGGGCAAAATGGATATATAGTATATGCGAGGAGGTAGGACGCTGCCAAGTATGTTGGGAAAAAGGGTTTTTGAGCTCTCTTTCTGTTATGAACACTACAGATTGAGTGTGAGGCAAGAGGAGTCTGCTGAAACGAATTTTTCTTGCTGCTATGAGCATTGCTGAGTAAGTGTGAGGCAAGAGGATAACTGCTAGAATTGAAGGACATTGTGGAGGAAGAGGTTCCATTTTTTTCCTCATGGATTCATGGTCATGCTAGGGGGTGAATCGGACAAGTGATTTGGTTGTCCTGATTTATGGTTGGGAGGAACATGGTTGTTCCTTTTGTCTTCCCGCAATCTGGTTCAGATATGTGCTCTACTTCTTCTCTATCTAAATGATTTTATATTTGATACGTTGTATTTGTTAAATCAAAATTGTAATGAGTTCCATTTTTTGATCGAATGTTTTTTTCCGATGTCATGTATCTATTAAATTCGAACTGGAATAATTTTTATTCTCTATCTGAATGATTTTATATCTGATGCATTGTATTTGTTAAATTGGAACTGTAATGATTTCCATTTTCTGTTCGAATGTTTCATCCGATGTCATGTATTTATTAAATCCGAACTAGAATAATTTATATTCTCTATCTAAATGATTTTATATCTGATGCATTGTATTTGTTAAATCAGAACTGTAATGATTTCCATTTTCTGTTCAAATGTTTCATCTGATGTCATGTATTTATTAAATCTGAACTGAAATAATTTCCATTCTCTGGTGAATGATTCAATCACAGATGTAATGCATCTACTAATTTTGATAGATAATAATGTGTAGGAGAAATCCGGTTGAATTCATGAAATCTAAAGACTGACAGAGAATATAGGGAAAATCTAATCTTGAATGACCCCTTTTCTAAATGAACGATAGAATTGGGCCGTTTATTTTTGTATGATATTTGAAAGGGTTATGCAAGGATAAATCCTGGAAGAAAATTTCCTCTAAATTAGATCCACTACTAGTTTCTTTCCTTATTTGTCCTCTGAGTCAAATCAATGCTGAGATTTGATTATGAGGAGTGGAGGTTATGATGTATTTTCAATTTAGCTAACTGTATGAATAATGTCGGGACAACTTTATGAGTTTTGAAAATTATATTGTTTTTCCTATTCATTAAACAGACTATGTAGATAACAGATCTATAGCTGAGGTAGGAAGATCGACTACTATACCAGTTTCCCTTACAATTCGTGAACCTAACCCGTATAAAGGTACTTCGAACAAGAGAATACAAAAATAGAAAGTTACACTATATAAATTGCAATGGTAGATCTACTAGATGAACTACTTTAACAGTAAAGGAATCCCAGATGCACCTTTCTTATTTCAAAAATTTTCCTTTTCCCAAGGCTATGCAACTACATCTATTCATATTTAGAATTCCCTGTTTTAATAATGTCGCATAAAAAAACAAAAAAACAAGAAGTCCCAAGTCGTGAGATCCTAAACCTCAAAATCCTGAAGTGTTGGTCCCACTTTCTTTTCATTTTTGAAATTCGGGAGTTGTTGTGTGCTGATGTTTGGCTTTTGAAGTCGCGAAATCCTGAACCCCGAAATCCTGAAGTTTTGGTCCCAGTTTCTTTTCATTTTCAAAATTTGGGAGTTGTTGTGTGCTGATGTTTGGCTTTTGAATTCACGAAATATCGAACCCCAAAATCCTGAAGTATTAGTCCCACTTTCTTTTCATTTTCAGAATTGAGGAGTTGTTGTGTGCTGATGTTTGGCTTTTGAAGTCGCGAAATCTTGAACCCTGAAATCCCGAAGTGTTGGTTCCACTTTCTTTCTTTTTCAAAACTCGGGAGTTGTTGTGTGCTGATGTTGGGATTTTGAAGTCGCAAAATCCTGAACCCCGAAACCCCGAAGTGTTGTTCCCATTTCCTTTCACCTTTTGAAATTTGGGAGTTGTTGTGTGTTGATTTTGGTATTTGAATTAGCGAAACCTCGAACCCTGAAACCCCGAAGTGTTGGTCCCACTTCCTTTCACCTTTTGAAATTCGAGAGTTTTTGTGTGTTGATGTTTGGTATTTGAAATAGCAAAACCCTGAACCCCGAAACCCCGAAGTATTGGTCCCACATTCTTTACACTTTTCGAAATTCAGGAGTTGTGGTGTGTTGATGTTTGGCATTTGAAATCGCGAAATCCCAAACCCCGAAATCCCGAACTACTAGTCCCACCTTCCTTTCAACTTTCACAATTCGAGAGTTGTTGTGTGATGATGTTCGACATTAGTAATTGCCAAAACTCGATTGACCCCTGTTTTTCACAAAATTGTAGTAACATGATAGGAATTTGTTTTTTATAGGAACAACTCTTTTATTATAAGGAATGGACTGGTAGAATTGATGGAGGATTCTCGTCTGAGATAGAGGTAGAATAGAAATAACCAATTTTTAGCGTGATTTTTTCTAAGAGTTCTACTCACCATGAGATCATACACTTTAAGTTTTTCAAGTTTTCGTAATTAGACTATTGTTTAATGGCATAAACCATAAAGAACAAAAAGGATCCTTTGAAGTAAACTAGACTGGTGTAATAATGATGTTATGGACAGGAATGAATCTTATCTTCTCTTAGTTTCTAAGCTTAAATGAAATTGAATTATGTCATAGATTTATTTTTTTTATGGTGACTTTGAGGTTCATTACATATAGCATCAGAGAAAAAGTTACAACACTAGGCGTGAACAAGGCCACATTAATTGGTTAGTATATATTTCGATTTATGAAAAAACTAATAAATCTTGTGGTTACAAATAGAAAGCTTTTGTGTTTTGTGTTGATTATGGCAGCTCAAGAAGGTGCATAAATCAAGATGGAAGGGAATCTATAGCAAGGACCTCCTGGAGATCTAAGATAGAACAGTGATGGAAGCTCACCCATGGAGGTGTTGGAAACAATGAAGTATCTTATTGTTGAACTGTAGGTTTTCAAGGCCGACAATGAAAAATTGAAGAAAGCACATCAGGAACAACAAGAGATAAATGAAGTCTTGTTGTGTAGTATAGTAACTAAGAAAAGCCCAAAAGATGATAACCATGATGTGGAGGTCAGCAAAAGGGCCTCCAAGAATTCTGGTGTGGAAACAAAAAAAGGAGATAGTTCGTCTAAAGGGACACCTTTAGCTGAGGACAAAACTATACTAGATAGAAAAAAAAAACAAGTAGACCACCTTGAAGGAGAATTTAAAAAGATTAAACTAGCTACCTTTGATGGAGAATCTAGGACAAGAGAAGAAGTTGAGGCATGGTTGTTGGACATCAAAAAATACTTCCAGATCTACAACTATTCCAACAACATGAAAGTCAGAATGGCCATCTACAATCTAAAGGGGAAGGCCAGCATTTGGTAGTAGGAACTAAAGTTGGCCAAGGGCCTAAAGGAGAAATAGTTGGAATGGTCTGAATTTAAGAAGTATTTAAGGAAATAATGCCTTTCTAAAAGCTATTATGAAAGGAAGACGAAAGAGTTTTACGAGTTACGACTCGGACAGATGACAATGGAGGACCTTATAAATAAATTTCTGGAACTACTAAGGTTCGTACCGTACATCTGGGAGGATAAGGTAAAAATCCATCGATTATTAAGCTATTTACCATAGTCTTACAGGGACAGAATTGAGTTTGACAACCCCAAATCCTTGATTGAGGTATTCAGGAAAGAACGAATGTGCTATGACCAATATAAACAGTGGGTAGAGTTTCCCAAGACCTGGAAGGATAAGAAGCAAGATCAAATGAACTAGTGGAAGAAGGGATACCAACCAGCTCCTTATCAAAATGCAGAAAAAAGTTTCCCAAGGAAGGATTTTCACTCCAATCGTCTGAATACGCAAGGTAGCAGTAAACCTGGGAACAAAGAAGTTTGGAGACAATTCCCGCAAGCCACTAAAGTGTTGGGAGTGTGGAGAGCCTCATCTAAGGAGGAAATTTCCACGTTTAGTTGTGGCCAATGGAACCATTGTTCACAATTTGTAGGAAGCCTCAACAGTGGGAGACGTGGGAAAAAGTTTGCATCGAATAAATGCAGCCATAGATGGTCAACAAGCTGACCACCAGTCCTCGGTGGTAGAAATCGAAGGTAGAATCAATGACACTCAAATTTCTATTTTAATTAACCCTAGAGCTATGTTAATTTATATTACTCCCGATGTAGTAGAGTTGAATAAATTTAAGAAATTGAAGCATGCAAAATCATGGCTTATACAACTAGAAATAGGTACTAAAAGAAAAGTAGTTGACTTTATTTCTGATCTTAAGTTCATCTTAGATGGCCAAAGGATAAGGACCAATCTAAACATCCTACCACTAGGATCTTATGATATGATTATCAGGATGGATTGGTTGGAGCAACACAATGCAGAACTAGATTGTTATACAAAGATACTTAGCTATAAAGATAATTTTGACACTGTTAGAACAACCCAAGGCATACCAAAATCTGTATTAGTCAGATAAGTTTCAGCGATGCAACTCAAGAAATGTATTAGAAAGGGATGTTAAGTTTAGGCCATCCAAGTGACGAATCTATTAGAAAAAGAAGATAAGCCCAAGTTAGAAGACTTTACTATCCTACGTGTATTGAGAGACATGTTTATGGATGAGATACCAGAATTACCTCCTATAAGGGAAATAGATTCATCCATAGACTTACTACCTGGATCAACCCCTATCTCAAAAGTACCCTACCGAATGAGTCTACCAGAACTGACATAATTAAAAATACAATTACATGAATTGTTGGACAAAGAGTATATTAGACCGAGTGTCTCTCCATGGGGGGCACCAGTCCTCTTTGTGAAAAAGAAATACGGTACTCTAAGACTATGTATCAATTATAGACAACTGAACAAAATGACTATTAAGAACAAATACCCCTTACCAAGGATAAATTATTTGTTCGATCAAGTGGGTGGGGCCAAGATCTTTTCAAAGTTGGATTTACGATCTGGTTATCATCAAATTAGGATAAAAGATGAGGACATAAACAAAACATCTTTTTGGACAAGATATGGACACTATGAACTCGTAGTCATGCCTTTTGGACACACTAACATGCCCGCCATGTTTATGTGCCTAATGAATAGTATTTTCAGTCAATACTTAGACAAGTTCGTGGTAGTATTTATTGGCGATATTCTGGTCTATTCAAAAATGGAGGAAGAACATGATGAACACTTAAGGATAGTGCTACAAACATTGAGAAAACACAAACTGTACACCAAATTTGACAAGTGTGACTTTTATAGAAAAGAAATACAATATCTAGGACATGCAATTTCAACAGAAGGTATTGTTGTAGACTTGGAGAAGACAAAAACCATTATGGAATGGCCAGAACCTAAGGATGTAGCAGATATTCTGTCATTTATGGGAATCACTAGATATTACCGTAGGTTTATATAAGGATTTTCCAAGATAGCCTACCCTGTCACATCATTACAAAAGAAAGGGACCAAGTTTAACTGGTCGCAAAAGTGTCAGGACAGTTTTAACAAGCTAAAAGAATTATTGACATCGGCGCCCATTTTGAAGGTAGCAGACCTAGATAAAGACTTCACAGTATGTGTTGATGCAAGTAAAGAGGCACTAGGTGGTGTCCTAACTCAGGATGGACATGTTATTTGTTATGAGTCTCGGAAACTAAAGGAGCATGAGAGAAATTATGTCACTCATGACTTAGAATTCGCTGCGGTAATACACGCTTTAAAAATGTGGTGACACTACATAATGGGAAGGAAATTTCTACTATTGAAGGATAACAATGGTGTGAAATATCTGTTTATTCAACCAGAGCTCAATGCACGGAAAGCCAAAAGGTTAGCCTTCTTGAGCGAATTTGACTTTGAAGTCAGACAGATCAAGGGAAAAGAAAATAAAGTAGTAGACTCTTTAAGCAGAAGAGTCCATGGGTTATTTGAGGTAAATATCAGCAGGGAAGAAAGTGATCTGGAACAAAAGGTAAGGATGGTTGGTATTAGAAACGAAAATTACACTAAGATGATGGAAGAATTAAAAAAAAGTATCGCATACTCAGATAAACCAGATCTAAGTATCGACAAGAAGGGATTACTACAATTTAAAAATAGACTTTATATACCAGATTCAACAGAGTTAAAATTAACAGTCTTGGATGAAGTGCATAAGAAATCGTATTTTGGTCATCCAGGTTACCAAAAAATGATAACAACACTTAGAAAATTGTTTTACTGGCCTAATATGAAAGGCAAAAGAACAGAATACTTGGCTAGGTTCCAGGATTGTCAGCAGGTTAAGGCCGAACACCAGCATCTAGTCGGCCTATTACAGCCATTACCAGTACCAGAATGGAAATGGGAGACCATATTGCTAGACTTTATAACAGGTTTGCCTAAAACTCAGAAACATAATGATTCTATCATGGTTGTAATCGATAAACTCAGTAAGTCTGCACACTTTATTCCTATAAAGTCTACTTTTAAAGCTATAAACATTGTTGAAATATTCATGAAAGAAATTTTTAGAGTACATGGTATTCCTAAAATGGTGATTTCAGATAGAGACATAAAATTCACATCCGCTTTTTGGAAGGAATTGTTTGTAGGGATAAATAGTAGTTTGAATTTCAGTACAAGTTATCATCCACAAATGGATGGACAAACCAAAAGGACAAACCAAATCATAGAGGATATGCTCTGCATGTATGTAAGAACAAAACCAAACAAGTGGGAAGATTACCTACACTTGGTAGAATTGGCATATAACAATGGGTACCAAACTTCGACTAATCTGAGCCCTTTCGAAATACTGTACGGAAGAAAGTGTACGACTCCAATTAGCTAGGATAACCCGCATGACAGACTCATTGTTGGACCAGAGATGCTCCAAGAAATGGAGAACATGGTAGGGAAGGTACAACAGAACTTGAAAGAAGCACATGATAGATATAAGAGCTATGCAGATCAGAAAAGAAGACACTTGGAATTTCAAGTAGGAGACCATGTTTATTTGAAGGTCAAAGCCCGAAAAATATCGTTGAAGTTAGGGAACGGTGTCAATCTAGCACCCAAGTTTTGTGGGCCCTTCGAGATACTAGCTTGAATTGGACCCATAGCATATCAACTTGCACTTTCAGCTAATCTAAGAATTCATAATGTATTTCATGTTTCATTGTTGAAAAAATATATTCATGACCCTACTCATAAGATTGATTGGAACTTGGTGCAGGTGGAACCCGAAGGTGAGTTCTAGGTGGAACCCCTGCGCATTCTAGACTGGAGAGAATTAGCAATTCGGAATAGAGTCGTCAATCAGGTAAAGGTCCAATGGAAGCACTTTAGTCCTGAGAAGGCCACTTGGGAGTTGGAGGGAGATTTGTGGAAATATCATCCAATCCTGTTCCAGGAAAGGAACGAACACTGAGGACAGTGTTTTACTGAAGGGGGAAAGGATGTGATATCCCCAAAATAAAATATTTTTGAAATTTAAATTTGCTGCTGAAAATTTAATTCCGTTTTTAGTAAATTCGAATTTGGAAAATTTTTGCCATTTATGGCAATTCCAAATTTTGAATTTGATATTTGTAATTAATTATTATGATTGTTGGGAAGAGTTTTGATTAGGACTCAACTAACTATTTGACTATGACACTTGTATAAAAACAGAAGATTTATATTAATTGCAGGAGGACAAATGGAACATCCATGTTAAAATCAGCTGACCATGACTCCATGAGTGGGGAACAAGTTGGAACTACCTATGGGCTCATTATGGCAAGTGGCAAATCAGATATTTGGCCATTGGAAACCCCTAAAATCTAGGGGGTTTAGAAAGATGCAAAAATTCCCCCCAAGGGAGGGAAAAAGACCTAGGCAAAATGGATATATAGCATATGCGAGGAGGCAAGACATTGCCAAGTATGCTGGGGTAAATGATTTTTGAGCTCTCTTGATGTTATGAACACTATGGATTGAGTGCGAAGCAAGAGGAGTCTGCTGAAATGAATTTTTCTTGTTGTTATGAGTACTGCTGAGTAAGTGTGAAGCAAGAGGATAACTGCTAGAATTGAAGGACATTGGGGAGGAAGAGGTTCAAAGTTTTCCCTCATGGATTCATGGTCATGCTAGGCGGTGAATCGGACAAGTGATTTGGTTTTCTTGTTCTATAGTTGGGAGGAATGTGGCTATTCCTTTTGTCTTCCCACGATCTGGTTCAGATATGTGCTCTACTTCTTCTCTGTCTGAATGATTTTATATCCGATGCATTGTATTTGTTAAATCAGAATTGTAATGATTTCCATTTTTTGTTTGAATGTTTCATCTGATGTCATGTACTTATTAAATCCAAACTGGAATAATTTCTATTCTCTATCTGAATGATTTTATATCTGATGAAATGTATTTATTAAATCAGAACTGTAACGATTTCCATTTTCTGTTCGAATGTTTCATCTGATGTCATGTATTTATTAAATCCGAACTAAAATAATTTCCATTCTCTGGTGAATGATTCAATCATGGATGTAATGCATCTACTAATTTTGATAGATAATAATGCATAGGAGAAATCAGGTTGAATTCATGAAACCTAAAGACTGACAAAGAATATAGGGAAAATCTAATCTTGACTGACCCATTTTTTGAACGAACGATAGAATCGGGCCGTTAATTTTTATATGATAGTTAAAAGGGTTATGCAAGGATAAATCCTGGAAGAGAATTTCCTCTAAATTAGATCCACTGCTAGCTTCTTTCCTTATTTTTCCTTTGAGTCAAATCAATGCTAAGATTTGTATGTGAGGAGTGGAGGTTATAATGTATTTTCAATTTAGCTAACTGTATGAATAATGTCGGGACAACTTTCTGAGTTTTGAAAACTATACTATTTTTCCTATTCATTAAATAGACTGTGTAGAAAAGAGATATGTAGCTGAGGTAGGAAGATTGACTACTATACCAATTTCCCTTACAATTCATGAACCTAACCTGTATAAAGGTACTTCGAACAAGAGAATACAGGAACAGAAAGTTACACTATATAAATTGCAATGGTAGATCTATTAGATGAACTACTTTAACAGTAAAGGAGTCTCGAATGCACCTCTATTATTTCAAAATTTTTCCTTTGCCCAAGGCTGTGCAACTATGATTATTCATATTTAGACTTCTTTGTTTTAATAATGTTGCATAAAAAAAAACAAAAACAAGAAGTGCCAAGTCATGAGATCCTGAACCCTGAAATCCCGAAGTGTTAGTCCCACTTTCTTTTCATTTTAGGAATTTAGATGTTGCTATGTGTTGATGTTTGTCTTTTGAAGTTGCGAAATCCTAAACCCCGAAATCTCGAAGTGTTGGTCCCACTTTCTTTTCATTTTTAAAATTCGGGAGTTGTTGTGTACTGATGTTTGGCTTTTGATGTCGTGAAATCACGAACCCCAAAATCCTGAAGTATTGGTCCCACTTTCTTTTCATTTTCAAAATTTGGGAGTTGTTGTGTGTTGATGTTTGGCTTTTGAAGTCGCGAAATCTCGAACCCCAAAATCCCGAAATGTTGGTTCCACTTCCTTTCCTTTTCGAAATTCGAAAGTTGTTGTGTGTTGATGTTGGGATTTTGAAGTCACGAAATCCTGAACCCCGAAACCCCGAAGTGTTGGTCCCACTTCCTTTCACCTTTCAGAATTTGGGAGTTGTTGTGTGTTGATTTTGGTATTTGAATTAGCAAAACCCCAAACCCTGAAACCCCGAAGTATTTGTCCCACTTCCGTTCACCTTTCATAATTCAGGAGTTGTTGTGTGTTGATGTTTGGTATTTGAAATAGTGAAACCCCGAACCCCGAAACCCCGAAGTATTGGTCCCACATTGATTACCCTTTTCAGAATTTAGGAGTTGTGGTGTGTCGATGTTTGGCATTTGAGATCGTGAAATCCCGAACCCCAAAATCCTGAAGTGCTAGTCCAACCTTCCTTTCACCTTTCACAGTTTGGGAGTTGTGTGTGTGATGATGTTCGGCATTAGTAATTGCCAAAACCTTATTGACCCTTGTTTTCCACAAAACTTTAGTAACATGGTAGGAATTTGTCTTTTATAGGAACAACTCTTTCATTATAAGGAATGGACTGGTAGAATCGATGGAGGATTCTCATCCGAGATAGAGGTAGAATAGAAATAACCAATTTTTAGCGCGATTGTTTCTAAGATTTCTGCTCACCATGAGATCATACACTTTAAGTTTTTCGAATTTTCGTAATTAGACCATTGTTTAATGGCATAAACCATAGAGAACAAAATGGATCCTTTGAAGTAAACTAGACTGTTGTAATAATGATGTTATGGACAGGAATGAATCTTATCTTCTTTTAGTTTCTAAGCTTAAATGAAATTGAATTATGTCATAGATTTATTTTTGTATGGTGAATTTGAGGTTCATTACAGTTTGAACATATGTAATTACATAGCTCTGACAGTATCGACAGATAGTGGCACCATCTGACAACATCAAAAATCAATAACGAACCTTTAAGACTTCAAAGGTGCTTCAACTTTTAACTTAAATTTAGTTGGAGATTTTCTAGGGTAAGGCGCACTGGAACAATCAGCCCCAATGCTTCACAAAAAAAATTCACTGCAACTAGTACTACAACTGGTGTTGGCACTGCAACTAGTACTACAACAACAACTGGCATGAAGGAATTGGCATGAATGAACTAGCACTGAAGCTAATACTGCAACTGCAATTGGTTTTGCAACTGCAATTGCAAATGGTACTCGAACTGCAGCTACAATTGCAACTACTACTACTACAATTGAAATTGCAATTGGAACTTTTATTGCAACTGTAACTGCAACTGCAACTTAGGATTTTATGAGGAAATCCTAATTTCTCAAATTTCAAATTTCATAATTCTAATCCAGGGAAGTGATGTGCCTTGATTGGTTGAGTTCGTAGGTGATCTTAGTTTCACCAACACCCTCCAACAAATGTGAAAACTTCACTCTTATGGTTTATGTAGAAACCCTAATTTTTCTATAGCTGCAATACTGAAAATGAATCTCGGAGAGGGTTCGTTGAAGCTAGTCATTTCTTATAAAATGTGAGTTGGTCTCTTTCATGCCTGCTCTGATACCATGTTGATGTTTTGATTACACAACTAGCAATTACGACTCTTTATTATTACAATCATTTGGAACATTAGTTATATAAACAAGATCATTGAAAGAGAGGCAATCACTGAAACAATAGAGACACACAGATTATCCTAGGAAACCCTCACGGGGAAGAAAACCCAACAAAAAATTCCTTAATATAGATAGACCAAAAACAAATAAGAAGATCCTCCTCTACTCCTTCACTAGGAAAGAGTAGCACACAACTTAGCTACGAGATACCAAGAGATACACCAAAACCCTCCTTGACGCCACCCTTATTTGAAACGACTACTCCTCCAATACTTGAACACTTTTTCCTCCTATTGCAGAGGATATGAGTGAGTGTGAAAAAGAGGTGCCATCCTCCTTTATAAATATTAGTCTTCCCTCCCTTAATTAGGTTTGGTCCGCCCTATCACTTTACCATTTTAATTTACATTTAATTTTCAAAGCGCAAAAAGGATGACTTTTACAAAGGCACAATAGGTCCTAATTAATAAATGTAATATAATAATATTATTCAACACTCCCTCTTAGGTAGAATATTCTTCGAAGTTACAATATTTCAACACTTATCCCTCGAAATGTTAATATTTTTAGATGCTAGAAACCTATTTAGACAAAGACTCTTGTAACATCCCCATTTTTGGTCCCCAGTTTAGTGATGTATAATGTAAATATGATGTATGACCATGGGCCTGGCTATGTAATATGTAAACATTGTATATTACAATAATAAAATAAATTGTAACTCCAACTGCATATGGAGATGGATAGAGTAATGGGGGATAAGTTTTCATAAAAGATGGGAAGTTCTAAGAGGGGGTCCAAGGGCGAATTATTCATTCGTATGAATCCCAACCCACTTCCTAAAATTATTATTGTATATGAACCTTATAATTTTCCTTTTGAGTGTATCAAAGCCGCAATCATTAGGCACATGTAAAAGGGTTGGTCTAAAAATTCATTTCACATATTTAATGAGAGTATAGGGGATTAATACAATCAAGATTGGGGAATGTGAGTGTCATCATACATGGGAGAAAAAAAATTTGAGTAGTGGAAGGTAGGTCATTTTTACATGCAATTTTTGGAGTACAAAGGGAGTGCAGAGTTTTGGAGCTTGAAGGCATCCATATTGGAAATGTGTGCTAGCTTGTTGGAGCTATAAATTCATGACGGAATAGGTTATCAACCCTATAGAGTGATGTTCCGTGTGAGATATTACCCCATTAGGAAGTGAGCTTGTTGTTGTGATTTTTTCATGTTGCAACTAACATCCTTGAATTCCAAAACAAGATAGATTCATATCCAACTTGTGTTGGATCCTTGGAGGGGAGTGAAATGCATGAGGGACTATGTGCAGTTAAGGAGGATCCCATTTATTGGGTTGTGCAGGTTGAGGGGAAGAGAGCTAGAGGATTGTGATAGCTATAGGTAAAAATGATATATTTTGGGTTATATTGGGTTGTGAGTGGACATTAGACACACCTTTTTCTTGTGTATTTTTAGGCCTATCTCAGGGGTGATTTACTGGTAATATTCATAACAACAAATATATGGTTTGGTGCGATGTATGTCCTTTGTAGTTGGTTGCACATTTTGTTAAAAAGACAATTGTTTGTCTTGTTACATTGTTATTATTTATGGATTTATTTGTTGCGGCATATACTCTGTTATTGAGTGAATTATATGTTGTTTTGTATAATGTATATTTGGCTACATTCATAATGTTTATAACTTCATGTTAAATCCTTAATGTATTACATTCAATTATGGGATTTATTTATCATGTGCTTACTCTGACTTTGAGAAATTATAAGATGTTACATGTGTGTTTATTATATTTCATCCATGATTTTCAAATGAATCTGTAGATGCATGCAAATATTTAGCATGGTTCACATATTTAATTTAATGATATCATAAAAAAAATGTTGGGTTTAGTAGTGGGGGAACTCCAAAGGTAGTAAGGGTGACTACAAAGCGATATCAAATCTTTTGGTTCAACAAAAGACCTATATGGTCCAAGTACCACTCTGAATTTGGAAAATTCACCATTGTAGAGTTTTGATCTATGGTATATTTGGGGAAATTTGTGAAACCATAGTGAAATCGTCAAATTTCCAAGAAAATTGAAATCAAATTTGCGGTCATAATTGTCAAATTTGTTTTTTCATGGAAATTGAGGAATTAGTAAAATCAACATCCCAAATTAAATTTTACGACATGATAAACAACCAAAATTCATTTTGTTCCAATTAAAATTTGCATGTTCCCCTAAGAAAAATTCAGGATTTTCTTTTTTTTTGAAAATTTCAAAATTATAAATTTCTAGGATTTTTGAAAAAATACATACATATGATGGCATGTACTATACTCATTACATATACTGACAAAGTCCATGGTGTAAATTCCATGGTTTTAGAAAGAAAGGGTCATATAATGGATTTTGAGGAATCAACGACCACGATTGCATTTGATTTTGAGATCGATGGACCAGATTCATCGTATATTTGGTCAAAAACTTCTAAGTTTTCAAAGTTTGGAGAAACTATATGATGTACACAAATTTTTCTATATCTCTGATGAAGGAAATCACCAATCATTGATGGAGTGATTGGTGTTCGGAGAAATTCTACTAAGTATGGGATTTTTCATAGATTGTTGATGAAAATAAATCCTTCATCACTAATGGAGTGATCGAGGTTCGGTGAAATTATATGAAGTTATGATTTTTTTAGAATTCATCGATCATTGATGCAAGAAATTTGTCAATTGTCGATAAAATAAAATCGTCAAACACTGTCAGAGCTATCAGAGTTCAATGAAATTTAGTGAAGTAGGGGATTTTTTAGAATACTCTGATTGTTGATGCAAAGGAAATCGTTCGTTGATTATTGATAAAAGAAAACTATCGATCACCAATAGAGCTTTCAAAGTTTAGTAAAACTTTGCAAATTAGGGACATTTTGGAATTCTTTGACCACCAAGGAAAATTAATTTTCCAATAGCCTATCATCAATTCAAAGGAAATTGTTGATCGTCAATGAAGGGTTTTAGTGATCGTCAAAGAAGGGAAAAATACAAAGAAGAGGAAGGAGGAGAAGGAGAAAAAGTGAAAGGTAGACAAGATGAGAAATAAAAGGTGGAAAGGGAAGGAAAAAAATAAAAAAGTTTACCAAAGAAAAAACAAGTTTGGAGCCAAAAGCTTGTTTTTTAACCATAACATGAGCATTTAAACTAGAATTCAGATGAAATTTAAAGGGTATGTCTTTAGTGATGAGGGATATAAGAGAGATAGTGATTTCCAGTCACTATTATTACTTTAACTTTTAAAAAGCCACAAAACAATGGTTTTTGAAGATCTGGATCATGCTTAGTGGCAGAGGCCTAGACAAAATTGAAATTTTTATAGATATCCCAAAAAGTAGGAAAAAAGATACCAAGTTGGGAATATGGAAAAATTCAAAGGGATTTTGAGTGGGGATGATGAAACAAGTAGAAATCCATTATTCCCAAGCACTTTTGGGGGATTTTTGAAAAATTCAAAGGAGGAGGCATGAATCAGATATTTTGCAAGGATAAATTACAAAGTTCAAGCCACCATCATTTGATGGAGATAATAGGAAGGGAGAATATGCTTAAGCTTGGTTGTTGGGAATAACGGAATATTTATACTTGCATGATTATTAACCAAATTTGCTAACCAAGATTGAAATCTACCATATTCAAAGAAAATTGTCTATGTGGCGGGATCAACTTAAGTAGGTTAAGCATATTGATGAGAAGAGGATCTCATGGAGGTAGTTCAAAGAGTATTTTCACAAGAAACACTTTTTAGAGAAATATTATGACAAGAAAATGAAAGCATTCTTTGAACTCAATCTTGGAAGCATGGAAATGGATGAGTATGAGAGGATATTCCTTGAATTGTTGAGGTATTTTGGCTTCATAAAGGATAAGAAGGTAAAAATACAAATATTTATGAGTGGGATACCTTCTTTATATAGTGATAAAATTAATTTCGGTGAGCACAAGACCTTGGAAGAATTCATACGAAAAGATAAGTATAATTATGAATAGAGAAAAATAAGAACTTTTCAAAAGGATTGGAATGATAAGAAGAGAGGAAGATGGACCATAGAAAGAAAGGATTCAAACAAACATTTGTTGGGAAAATATCTCAAACATATCTGCAAGGGAATCCAACACAAGGTGATAATAAAATGACATATTCCATGGGGAAAAGGATAAGGAAACATCCCATAAAGTGTTGGGGATATCATGGCCACCACTTGTATAAAGATTGTCCTCACAAGGGAGATAAAATGAGGATTTTGCATGATATTCAGGGAGTTGATATAGTGGACAACATGGGTAGGATCATGCCAAGGATTTATGCAACCATGGATAATAGACAAGAAGGATACCAATACCACATGGTTGAAGTAGAAGTTAATATTGATAATCAGTCCATATATATATTTATTTATTCTGGAGCTAGTAATAACTATATATATCTAAAAATAGTTTTAAATTTTAAATTAAAGACATGTAAGCATGAAAAGTCTTGGTTAGTTCAGCTAGCCATTGGAATCAAGAGAAAAATAAATGAACTTGTCACGAATTTCCGAGTAAGAATGAATGAAATTGGTGCTAAGGAATATTTAAACATTATACATCTTCAATGTTGTGATTTCTTAATTGGTATGGATTGGTTGGGAAAGCATCCTGGTGTCCTATGTTTCTAAAACAAGGATTTCACATTCCTTGATGAGGAAGGAAATTAAATCACGGTGAAAGGTATTCCAGGACCTACATTTGTCATAGATATTTTATCATTGCAGTTCAAAATAAGTTTTAGGAAAGGGTTGTATATATATGAAGTTCATATGGAAGAGATAATAAATGATAGGGATCCAAGTCTTGAAGACTATCCAGTTTTGAGGGGATATGAAGATGTATTTGGGGAGTTTTCAAGATTTCCAACAAAGAGAGATATTGATTTCTCTATTGATTTATTTCCTAGATTTTCTCTAGTGTCATAAAATCCGTATAGAACGAGCACACTAGAGTTGAAAGAGTTACATATGCAACTGGAAGAACTGTAGAAGAAGGGGTACATATGTCCAAGTGTCTCACCTTTAGATTCCCTAGTTCTCTTGTGAAGAAATAGGATGGGACTATGAGGTTTTGTATTGCCTACAGATAGCTTAATAAGGTCATGATAAAGAACATCTACCTTATATCATGGATTGATGATCCTTTTTATCATATAAAAGGAGAAAATAAATTTTCCAAGATTGACTTGAGATCATGTTATATTCAAGTAAGAATAACATAAGAAGATACCAACAATACAACATTCAGGACAAGGTAATTCTATTATGAGTTTTTAATGGTTCCATTTTTCTTGACAAATGCACTAGCTACTTTTACGTGTCTAATGAATGCATTGTTCAGGGATTACCTAGACAAATTTGTGAACTTGGATGACATTCTTATCTACTCCAAGATAGAGGAGGAGCATGAGAAATGATTTAGAATAGTGTTCAAGTGTTGAGAGAGCACCAATTGTATGTCAAGTTAATAAAATGGACTTTCTATCGAAATAAAATCAATTATTTGGGCTACAAAATCTCAAAGGAGGGCATAGAAATGAACATTGATAAGATTGAAGAAATCAAACGTTGCCCAATGACACAAAATATTTTAGAAGTGAGATCCATCATAGGACTAGTTAGATACTGTAGAGGATTCGTTGAAGGTTTCTCCAAGTTTGCACATCTGATCAATTCACTACAGAAGAAGGGAACAAAGTTTGAATGGACTATCAATTGTAGGAAACTTTCCAACATTCGAAGGAATTTTTTACCAGCGCACCTATTTTAAAGGTTGAAGATATAGATAAGGATTTTTCTGTGTGCACAGATGCATGCAAGGAATGGATTGGAGGAGTCCTTATGCATAATGGGCATGCCATATGTTAGGATTCAAGGAATCTTAATGAGCATGAAATAAATTATGATACCCATGATTTGGAGTTGGAGGCCATAATTCATGCCTTTAAAATGTGGAGGCATTATTTCATGGGTAGAAAATTTGAACTAAAAACATATGAAAGCAGTTTGAAACATTTGTTTTAGAAGCCAACAGTGACTGATATATATACTAGATGGATATAATTTTTTAGTGAATATGATTTTGCATGAAACATATCAAGGGAAAAGAGAATAAAGTGGTTGATGCACATAGTAGAAGGGTGCATGAATTGCATGCTACAATAATTGTGTGTATTGTTCATATTTAAAAAGTAGAATTTTAGAAGTTGTAGTATCAAATCAACATTATGCACAAGTGAAAGAACGATTACAATAGGAAAATATATCATTGAAGTTGAAATACTAGAGGATGGAAGAGGATGGAATCCTCTTCTTCAAGAACAAATTTTATGTTCCTAACATTCAGTAATTGAGAAATATAATACTTAAAGAGATGCATAATGTACCATATGCTAGTAATCCAGGGTACCAAAAGACAATTTCAGTAGTGAGAAGCCAACATTTCTAGCCTAGAATGAATAAGGATGTGGTTGATTATAGAGTGAAGTAAAAGGAATTCCAGAAGGTGAATACCTAACACAAGCATCTATGGGATTGTTATAGCCATTTCCCATTCCAAAATGGAAATGGGAGGTATTTACAGTAGATTTCATCATCAAGTTTCCAAGAATAGAAATTCAGCATGATTCCATCATGGTATTAGTGGGAAAGATTACAAAGGATGCACATTTTAAAATGATTAAAATGACTCAAAAGGAAGTTGATATTGCATAGATTTATATGAAGGAAATTTCCAGGGTACATAGTGTGCCTAAGGAAATAGTGTCAGATAGAGATACTAGGTTTACTTAAAACTTTTGGAAGGGGTTGTTTAAGGGATTTGAGACTCACTTGAATCTAAGTATAACATAACACCGAAACTAAGATGGGAAAAAAATATGACTAACTAGATAACTTAACATATGTTGAGAATGCATGTAATGGAAAATCCTTCCAAGTGGGAAGAATACCTTTGTCTAGTTGAGTTTTCTTATAATAATGGGTATATCATCATGTATATCATCATTGAATATGACCTTGTTTGAAGCCTTGTATGGAAGGAAATGTATCATGCTAGTGAGTTGGGATAAACCAATAGAAAAATCAATTATTGAGATAGAGTTATTAAAGGACATGGAAGAATAGATGGTAAAGATCAAGAATAATTTAAAGGTTGCAGAGGATAGGAAAATATTTTATGCAAATAAAAGTAGGACACATAGAGAATTCAGAGTGGGCGAGTACGTGTTTTTTAAAATTAAAGGATAAAAAGGTCTCTCTAAGATTATGAAGTTTCCAGAAGTTGGAAGAAAAATACTTTGGTTCATTTGATGTTTTAGAGAAGATAAATTCATTTTGATACATGCTTTCATTTCCTAGATACACGATAATTCATAATAGGTTTCATGTTTTGTTATTAAATAAATATGTTCCTGATCATAATCATGTGATTAATTGGACTTTCATCTTGGTGGAGCATGAAGGGGACTTTGATATGGAGCCAATGCACATCATGGACTAGAAATTCAAAGTGATAAGGAGAAAATCCATAATTTTGGTAAAGTTCTAGTGGACCTACTACAACCCTAAAGAGTCCATGTGGGAGCACAAGAAGACCATGCAAGAAGAGTACCTATAGATTTTTACAATTTTTCAAGATAATTGAATGTATATTTTTATATAATTGTGTGAGGCTCCATTTTGGTAGCTGGAGTTCCTAGAGACACATCTTGGATACTTCAAATCTGGTCTATACTAGAACCCTAGAAGGGAAATTGTATAGTGAAAGGGATTGTGGTGCAGAGAAGAGGTTACACTTCCTTTGGTTTTGTAGGTTGTAGAGAATGAGAGATTATTGGTTGGAATTGCTACAGGAGTTGTGAACTTGCAAAAGTGTCAAGTATTGTGATGTAAAAATTATGTACATGTATATCAACATGGTGTTTTGCATAGAGGATGGTAAAAATTGTGGGGGAGAGGGGGGGGGGGAATGTAACATCCTCATTTTTAATCCTCGGTTTAGTGATCTATAATGTAAATACAATGTATGGTTGTGGGTCCTATAATGTAATATGTAAACATTGTATATCATAATAATACAATAAAATGTAATGGCAATTGCAGATGGACACAGATGGAGTAATGGGGGATAAGTTTACACAATATATGTGAAGGTATAAGAGGGGGTCCAAGGGGGAATTATTTATGTGTATTAGTCCCAACCAATTTTATAAAATTATTATTGTGTATGAACATTCTAATTTTCCTTGTGAGTGTAAAAATTCCCCAATCAGAAAACACATGTAAGAGGGTTAGTCTAAAAATTTACTTCACATATTTAATGAGAGTATGGGGGATAAGTACAATCAACATTAATGAATGTGAGAGCCAACGTTTATGGGAAAAGGGGAAATTTGAATGGGGGAAGGTAGGTATATTTTACATGCATTTTTTGGAGAAGCAAGGGAGTGCAAAGTGTTGGAGATTGATGGAAGCCATAGTGGGAATGTGTGGAAGATTGTTGGAGATTTAAATTCATGAAGAAGAATACTATTAATCATGTATAGTGATATTTAGTGTGAGAGAATAACAAAACAAGAATTGAAATTCTTGGTGGGATATTTTCCTATTGCAATTGGCATCCCTGGAATCCCCAACAAGAGATATTTATATCCAACCTTTGATGGGTCCCTAGAGGGAAGTGGGAAGGCTTGAGTGACTTTGTATAGTTAAGGGGGATCTAATTCCTTGGGTTGTGCAGGTTGAGGGGAAGAGATTTGGATGTTTGGGATAGTTGCAGGAAATACTATCCTATTGTGGGTTATGTTAGGATGTGAGTGGACATTAGAGACATTGTTTTCTTGTGGATTTGTAACATCATATTGGGGGTGATTTTCTGTTGAGATTTGGAGAAAATCATATAAAATTGGGTTGAACATTTTCCCGCTGCAACTCATTGCACACTTGGTTAAAAATATAAGTGTTTATCTCTGTTACATTGCTCTTATTTACGTGATTTATTTGTTGTGGATATAATATATTCTTGAGTGAATTATATGTTGTTGTGTATATGTATATTTGGATGCATTCATAATGACATTAAATGCATGCCTAATTCTCAATGTATTGCATTTAATTGTGGGATTTCTTTGTTGTTTCCTCACTTGGAGTTTGAGAAGTTATAATATGATGTATGCATGGTTATTATACTGAACTCATGTTTTTCAAATGATTTTGTAGATGCATCAATGTTTTTAGCATGATATACATATTTAATTTAATGGTATCAGAAATGATTTGTTGGGATTAATAGCAGGGGCACTACACCTCTAGGGTAGTTTCCTCCATTCTCTTTTAGATAATTTTAATTTGTGTTATCTAGTTAAGTGGAAAATAATATGGTAGCAATAATAACAAAAACAATATCATCACACAGTCAAATTTTTGTGAATAATTCCATTTCCCAACTTCAATTTTGATGGCCTTCTCGCGACCCTCCATTAAATCAACCTCCTGAAAGGTTTAGGTGACTTCCCTCATTGAAGCATTTTTGTATCATTCATCAACTTTGAGATTTTTATTTCAAATAGTTGGCTCATGTGACAAGTTATCTTATAAAAACTATGGATTTAATAGTACAACTGAGCACAATACTGAAAAAAGCAATGGGTAGATTGTTGAGATAAATACATCTCAAGATAGAAAATAAAGGTAAGTAAAAAAGAAAAAGTCTCAACACTGAAAACTTTGTCAAAGTTCCTGTTAATCATAGTTTCTTTGTAGTTCCTTAGTCAAAGTTCGAACTCAATAAAGTTATTTGGAAATCTGAGTAAAATTTGCCAGCCATGATTCCTTTGTCAAATTTCCTATCGTCCATAGTCCCTATCTTGGTAGTTTTTCATATCATGGTTAGAGTTATTTTTTCATTCAAAGTCCTTAATTTGTCAAAGTTCCTCTTATTCCTTTGTCAAATTTGTTGTACGGGTTATGGGTTAGAGTTCCTTCATTAACAAAAAATTTAGCCACAATTTCTATTGATTAGTATTACAAATAAATTGATCCTAATGGATATCGGTGGCCAACCAAATATTCCAACTAGCTCACATCTAGTTCTCATCATTTACAATTATTTCCTAGATTTTCGAGTCCTAAACATTCGAGGCCGTTTTGAGGCCTTAAACAACATTTTTGGAGCTCGCCACAGTTAATATATATTAGACCAAGTAAGATTTTGATGACATTATGTGTATTCATTGGATATACATTTCCAACGGGATATCATGTGCCTAAAATGAAGATCGTATGCAAAAGTTACGGCCCTCGGAAGTTGTTGTACAAAATTACCCCATGGGGGCCCACATGACTTTTGGCGCTTCATCTCCACATTGGGGCCACAAACCTTTTTTCTTTTCATCTTCAAGGGGGATAGGTTTTTGGATGTTTAGGATTTCTCCATTTATGTTAAAAGGCCTTTCGATCCGCACAGTACTCATATTCTTGCGAATGAGCGCAAACATCACATCTCTTTTTAGAGATAAGTTGCCACCATTCTAGCAAGTCTTTCACTCTATAATTTTACAGTTCTGTACATTTCACTAATTAATTGAAATTATGCTTTATTGTATATATGTGCCTCTTGTTATATATTATATAGATCTATGTTACATTATTGGATCTCTTGGAATATCTCAGTATATTTATTTATTATATCTCTACTCGCATTTCGTGCTAAGAATAATATGGATCAGTGGTATCAGAGTAGGCTCATCTTGGTCATTTTTTAGTGCATGTCCCTGACGAGGACTGATTATAGAAATTTGGGTCTTCATATTTTTTCTCTTGAGGACAATCTCTCTTGCATGCCCAAAAAACCCTTAATGAAAGAAGAAAAGAAAAACAACGGAGCAAAAGATTATATTAATTTGTTGTTGGAGCAAGCTCTCATGCAACAGAGGGAAGAGATGATGGAGAATTTTTCCCAAATTATTCGACACGTGCCTATAACAATAGATGCATATTCATCAAGAAACCACTTTGGAGGAACCTCTCCTTTCAAGGTACAAATTAATTTTTATATTCTCGTATTTGAAGGTCTGATAGATGTAGATGCTTTGGAAAAATAGTTAAATCTACTAGAAGTTTATTTCTTTGTGTGCAATTTTTCCAACAAGGAAAATATCACCTTCGCGCTCCTTGAGGATCTCCCACATGTCAAACATTGGTGGGAAAATTACTGCGATAAAATTTCCAAAGAGGAGTCTGGAGTGTTTGAGGTTGAACCCAGTTGGGAATATTTCGTAGATGTCTTCAAGGAAGAATATTAGCCTGTTGGAAACTATGAATACTATTACATGAGATGGACCATGTTTCATCAAGAGAGGGGCCAAGAAGTGTCGGAGCTCACCAATACCTTCCATACCTTTCACACCAAGCCGGGTATCAAATATTCTGAGTGACATTTGATTATGAAATATCATGGGACTCTACACATGTACATTCAAACAAAAATGGAGCTTCTGGACATCTTAGCGTTGGGAGTTTCTTATCGATATGCTGTCAAAATCGAGCAGAAATTTAAGCACCAGAACAAACAAAAGTTAAGTCTGCAAATTCGCAATAACCAAAGTATGATAAAGACGACCCTAACAAACAACCTCCCAAAAACCATTCCAAGAAAGAGGAATATAAGGGTAAGGGAAAGACAAAGAATGACACTAGAAAGTGGTTCGATTTCCTAAAAATCCCCTAGAACAACACCGATGAATGTCACTCAAAATAGTCATTAGTGGTGGAGATCAAAGACAAAGAGTCGAAACAATATTCATAATCTAATTCAGAAAATAATGGAAGTAGACAGATCAACGAAGAAGACCCCACTGCCACTGTCCCAACAACAAAAATCCAACCAAAAACAACAGTAGATCCTAAAGAGGGGGAGCGCCTCTTCCATTCAAAGATGTGGGTGAAGGGGATCTCGTTTCATTTCATTGTTGATAGTAGAAGCCAAAAGAACCTCATCTTAGTAGAGGTTTTCAAATAGTTTGGATTGTCAACAACACCACACCCGCAACCATACAATATCAGGTGGCTTCGCCATGGACGAGATCTCCACATTAGCCAACGGTGTCTCCTGTCCTACAACATCAATCCCTTCAAGGATGAGGTACTGTGTGATGTTGCTCGACTAGATGTTTGTGATGTTATTTTTTGCTACCTATATATGTGGAAGTGCCATGTTATTTATGAGTCTCGACCCCATAGTGTCATTGTTATTCTGGGGGCTCATCTCTATAGGATACCAGAGGTAGTTCCAACTATTGTTTTGACATAATAGTGCAACAAAGTTGTCTCTCATATGAATAATTTTATCTTCTTCGTGATTCAGGAAGGAAGTGAACAGAAGGACACTATGAACACTACGGACTTGGTTCCATCCCCCTCTATCCAACGGAAGTAGGTCAAAGAAATTGAAGAAACGAAAAAAAATTCCTTATGCACACATTCATATCATGTAGTCATATTGGTTAACAAGGTCCATCCCCTCTAAAATCAAGTTAATGACATCCTTCCACAAGCCAAGCAACGTAATGTCTCCAGCAAGACAAGCATCTCACCAAGGTTTAGATTGAACAAACTCTTTCCCATATCCCATAGGAACTCAATGTAATGGATACCATTTTTCCCTAAGGGGGGAGGATTGATCTAGATGGATATCGGTGGCCACCCACCTATTCCAACTGGCTCACATGCAATTTTCATCATTGGTATTTATTTCCTATATTTTTGAGTCCTAAACTTCTAGGGCCATTTTGAGGCCCTAAACAACATTTTTGGAGCTTGCTAGAGTCAAACTTTCGACAAAGTTAAAATTTGACGAACTAATGTGTATTCCTCGTATAGACCTTTCCAACGGGCTATCGTGCGCCTAAAACGAGGATCATATGCAAAAATTACGACCCTAGGAAGTTGTTGTACCAACTTAGCTCATCAAGTTCACATGACTTTTGACACTTCATTTCCACATTGAGGCTGCAAACCTTTTGGATTTTCTTCTTGTGGGGGCTAGGTTTTTGGATGTTTAGGTTTTCTCCATTTATGTTAAAAAGGCCTTCCGAACTTCATTGTACTCATCTTCTTCTTACGAATGAGTGTAGCCATCACATCTCTTCTCAGAGATATGTTTCCACTATTCTAGCAAGTCTTTCACTCTGTAATTTGACAATTCTGTACATTTCACTCATTAATAGAAGTTGTGTATTATTGTATATATGTGCATGTTGTTATATATATCAGATATGTATTTGTTACATTATTGGATCTCTTGCAATATCTCAGTATATTTCTTTATTATATCTCTGCTCTCATTTCGTGCTCAAAATAATTTGGATGAGAAATTTCCTCACCAAAAAATTTAACCAGGTGAAGCAAAGGTACTCTAGCTGAAAAATGAACCATTACTAATAGGAACTATGTCTAGAAGGAACTTTGAGAAACATGAAATTTTTCGATCATAATTTCTTCAACAAAGGTATTTTTAGTCATAAACAAATAGGAACTTTGACCTACATTCTTGTTCATGATAGTTCCCTATATCAATGTTCTCATCAATCATAGATCCCTTCATCAAGGTTTCTATCAATTAGATTTCCTATTAAAAATGATTCCTTTGTTGTTCAAAGATCCTATTGATCATAGTTGCTTCATAATTCCCTTATCAAAGTTCCTAGTCAATAAAGTTTCATGAAACTATAACCGATAGGAAATCTAATCGATAAAGGATCCCTAAACAAAGGAATAAGAAGAGTTCAATCAAAGTTCTCATAGATATTATTTCTTTGCTTGATTATAATTCTAGTTAGTCGTAGTTACTTCATAGTTCAAGTCCAAATTTATTGGGTAGAAAAGTTCTCTAATACTATAACCAACAAAAAAAACTCTAATAAAAAAATAGCTTATCTATGTATTTTTTTTCCTTTATATAGGAAAATGATGTTGTGTGATGATGATGGCCGCTGTCTTGATTATTCCATGGACAACACTAATATATTAATGTTATGTGATAATAATGGAATTTATATTGATTAAGGACTTATAAATAGACATGGACATACATAAATATCAATTAGAATTTCTTTATATATAAATTACAGTTTCTGTATACATGTGTTAAGGACTTTATTAGGCCTATATTGTGTAAAAATGATCCTATATTATATTAGACATTAGATTAAGATAAAGTGGATATATGATCCTAAAAGAACAGTACGTAATTATGTGCGTTAAAGTGCATTAATGGATAAGTTAAAGGGTAAATCACCCTAACTATCTCATCCGTGTATAAATAGTAATGAGAATTGAATGTTCTATGGTTGGTTAACCTTTTCACATATATATTTGAATATTTACGTATGTTTCCATGTATCTCTTCTGTTTATAAATATTAATGAAAAATGAATATATCTCATCCGTTTATAAATATTAATGAAAAATGAATATGGTATGGTTGGTTAACCTTTTCACTTATATCTTTGAATATTTATGTATGTAAATATTAATGAAATTTGAATATTTATGTATGTAAATATTAATGAAAAATGAATATTGTATGGTTGTCTTTTTCACATATATCTTTGAATATTTATGTATGTTTTCATGATGTGGGGTTTTAACATCATGGTTGCCTTTTCACAATGCCATGATGGTGGCATTGTTGTCATTCAGCACAATCGAGTTACCTTTGGGATGGGGGCGACATAATGGGAGAATGCCTACAAAGAAAAGGGAAAAGGATGCCCACAAATAGAAAACTAGAAAATTTATGTGAGAGAAAATATGCTCTATGGTCATATTGCA
>ML784119.1:1202935-1226244 GCA_009831015.1 Picea engelmannii | reverse complement strand
TGTAACATCCTCATTTTTAATCCTCGGTTTAGTGATCTATAATGTAAATACAATGTATGGTTATGGGTCCTATAATGTAATATGTAAACATTGTATATCATAATAATACAATAAAATTTAATGGCAATTGCAGATGGACACAGATGGAGTAATGGGGAATAAGTTTGCACAATATATGTGAAGGTATAAGAGGGGGTCCAAGGGGGAATTATTCATGTGTATTAGTCCCAAAAAATTTTATAAAATTATTATTGTGTATGAACATTTTAATTTTCCTTGTGAGTGTAAAAATTCCCCAATCAGAAAACACATGTAAGAGGGTTAGTCTAAAAATTTACTTCACATATTTAATGAGAGTATGGGGGATAAGTACAATCAACATTAATGAATGTGAGAGCCATTGTTTATGGGAAAAGGGGAAATTTGAATGGGGGAAGGTAGGTATATTTTACATGCATTTTTTGGAGAAGCAAGGGAGTGCAAAGTGTTGGACATTGATGGAAGCCATAGTGGGAATGTGTGGAAGATTTTTGGAGATTTAAATTCATGAAGAAGAATACTATTAATCATGTATAGTGATATTTAGTGTCAGAGAATACCAAAAGAACAAGTGAAATTCTTGGTGGGATATTTTCCTATTGCAGTTGGCATCCCTGGAATCCCCAACAGGAGAGATTTATATCCAACCTTTGATGGGTCCCTAGAGGGAAGTGGGAAGGCTCGAGGGACTTTGTATAGTTAAGGGGGATCTAATTCCTTGGGTTGTGCAAGTTGAGGGGAAGAGATTTGGATGTTTGGGATAGTTGCAGGAAACACTATCCTATTGTGGGTTATGTTAGGATGTGAGTGGACATTAGAGACATTGTTTTCTTGTGGATTTGTAACATCAAATTGGGGGTGATTTTCTGTTGAGATTTGGAGAAAATCATATAAAATTGGGTGGAACATTTTCCCGCTGCAACTCGTTGCACACTTGGTTAAAAATATAAGTGTTTATCTCTGTTACATTGCTCTTATTTACATGATTTATTTGCTGTGGATATAATATATTATTGAGTGAATTATATGTTGTTGTGTATATGTATATTTGGATGCATTCATAATGACATTAAATGCATGATAAATTCTCAATGTATTGCATTTAATTGTGGGATTTCTTTGTTGTTAATTTAATGGTATCAGAAATGATTTGTTGGGATTAATAGCAGGGGCACTACACCTCTAGGGTAGTTTCCTCCATTCTCTTTTAGATAATTTTAATTTGTGTTCTCTAGTTAAGTGGAAAATAATATGGTAGCAATAATAACAAAAACAATATCATCACACATTCGAATGTTTGTGAATAATTCCATTTCCCAACTTCAATTTTGATGGCCTTCTCGCGACCCTCCATTAAATCAACCTCCAGCAAGGTTTAGGTGACTTCCCTCATTGAAGCATTTTTGTATCATTCATCAACTTTGAGCTTTTTATTTCAAATATTTGGCTCATGTGACAAGTTATCTTATAAAAACTATGGATTTAATAGTACAACTGAGCACAATACCGAAAAAAGCAATGGGTAGATTGTTGAGATAAATACATATCAAGGTAGAAAATAAAGGTAAGTAAAAAAGAAAAAGTCTCAACAATGAAAACTTGGTCAAAGTTCCTGTTAATCATAGTTTCTTTGTAGTTCCTTAGTCAAAGTTCCAACTCAATAAAGTTATTTGGAAATCTGACTAAACTTTGCCATCCATGATTCCTTTGTCAAATTTCCTATTGTCCATAGTCCCTATCTTGGTAATTTTTCTTATCATGGTTAGAGTTATTTTTTCATTCAAAGTCCTTAATTTTTCAAAGTTCCTCTTATTCCTTTGTCAAATTTGTTGTACGGGTTATGGGTTAGAGTTCCTTCATTAAAAAAAAATTTAGCCACAATTTCTATTGATTAGTATTACAAATAAATTGATCCAGATGGATATCGGTGGCCAACCAACTACTCCAACTAGCTCACATCTAGTTCTCATCATTGACAGTTATTTCCTAGATTTTCGAGTCCTAAACATTCAGGGCCGTTTTGAGGCCTTAAACAACATTTTTGGAGCTCGCCACAGCTAATCTATATTAGACCAAGTAAGATTTTGATGCCATTATGTGTATTCATTGGATATACATTTCCAATGGGATATCATGTGCCTAAAATGAAGATTGTATGCAAAATTTACGGCCCTCGGAAGTTGTTGTACCAAATTACCCCATGGGGGCCCACATGACTTTTGGTGCTTCATCTCCACATTGGGGCCACAAAACTTTTCGCTTTTCATCTTCAAGGGGGATAGGTTTTTGGATGTTTAGGATTTCTCCATTTATGTTAAAAGGCCTTTCGAGCCGCACTGTACTCATATGCTTGCGAATGAGCGCAAACATCACATCTCTTCTTAAAGATAAGTTGCCACCATTCTAGCAAGTCTTTCACTCTATAATTTTACAGTTCTGTACATTTCACTAATTAATTGAAATTATGCATTATTGTATATATGTGCCTCTTGTTATATATTAGATAGATCTATGTTACATTATTGGATCTCTTGGAATATCTCAGTATATTTATTTATTATATCTCCACTCGCATTTCGTGCTAAGAATAATATGGATAAGTGGTATCAGAGTAGGCTCATCTTGGTCATTTTTCAGTGCATGTCCCTAATGAGGACTAAGTATAGAAATTTTGGGTCTTGATAGTTTCTCTCTTGAGGACAATCTCTCTTGCATGCCCAAAAAACCCTCAATGAAAGAAGAAAAGAAAAACAACGGAGCAGAAGATTATATTAATCTGTTGTTGGAGGAAGATCTCATGCAACATAGGAAAGATATGATGGAGAACTTTTCCCAAATTATTCGACACCTGCCTATAACAACAGATGCATATTCATCAAGAAACCATTTTGGAGGAACCTCTCCTTTCAAGGTACAAATTAATTTTTATATTATCGTATTTGAAGGTCTGATAGATGTAGATGCTTCGGAAAAATAGTTAAATCTACTAGAAGTTTATTTCTTTGTGTGCAATTTTTCCAACAAGGAAAATATCACCTTCACGCTCCTTGAGGATCTCCCACATGTCAAACATTGGTGGGAAAATTACTGCAAGAAAATTTCCAAAGAGGAGTCTGGAATGTTTGAGGCTAAACCCAGTTGGGAATCTTTCGTAGATGTCTTCAAGGAACAATATTATCATGTTGGAAACTATGAATACTATTACATGAGATGGGCCATGCTTCATCAAGAGAGGGGCCAAGAAGTGTCGAAGCTCACCAATACCTTCCATAACTTGCACACCAAGCCGGGTATCAAATATTCTGAGCGACATTTGATTATGAAATATCATGGGACTCTACACATGTACATTCAAACAAAAATGGAGTTTCTGGACATCTCAGCATTGGGAGTTTCTTATTGATATGCTGTCAAAATCGAGCAGAAATTTAAGCACCAGAACAAACAGAAGTTAAGTCTGCAAACTCGCAATAACCAAAGTATGATAAAGACGACCCTAACAAACAAACTCCCAAAAACCATTCCAAGACAGAGGAATATAAGGGTAAGGGAAAGACAAAGAATGACACTGGAAAGTGGTGTGATTTCCTAAAAGTCCTCTAGAACAACACCGATGAATGTCACTCAAAATAGTCATTAGTGGTGGAGATCAAAGACAAAGAGTCGAACCAAGATTCATAATCTAATTCAGAAAATAATGGAAGGAGACAGATCAATGAAGAATACCCCACTGCCACTGTTGCAACAACAAAAGTCCAACCAGAAACAACAGTAGATCCTAAAGAGGGGGAGCGCCTCTTCCATTCAAAGATGTGGGTGAAGGGGATCTTGTTTCATTTCATTGTTGATAGTAGAAGACAAAAGAACCTCATCTTAGTAGAGGTTGTCAAATAGTTGGGATTGTCAACAACACCACACCCGCAACCATAAAATATCAGGTGGCTTCGCCAGGGATAAGATCTCCACATTAGCCAATGATGTCTCATGTCCTACAACATCAAGCCCTTCAAGGATGAGGTGTTGTGTGATGTTGCTCAACTAGATGTCTGTGATGTTCTTTTGGGCTACCTATATATGTGGAAGTGCCATGTTATTTATGAGTCTCAACCCCATAGTGTCATTGTTACTCTGGGGGCTCATCTCTATAGGATACTAGAGGTAGTTCCAACTATTGTTTTGACATAATAGTGCAACAAAGTTGTCTCTCATATGAAGAATTTTATCTTCTTTGTGATTCGGGAAGGAAGTGAACAGAAGGACACTATGAACACTACGGACTTGGTTCCATCCCCCTCTATCCAACGGAAGTAGGTCAAAGAAATTGAAGAAACAAAAAAAAATTCCTTATGCACACATTCATATCATGTAGTCATATTGGTTAACAAGGTCCATCCCCTCTAACATCAAGTTCATGACATCCTTCCACAAGCCAAGCAACGTAATGTCTTCAGCAAGGCAAGCATCTCACCAAGGTTCAGATTTAACAAACTCTTTCCCATATCCCATAGGAACTCAATGTAATGGAGACCATTTTTCCCTAAGGGGGGAGGATTGATTTAGATGGATATCAGTGGCCACCCACCTATTCCAACTGGCTCACATGCAATTTTCATAATTGGTATTTATTTCCTATATTTTTGAGTCCTAAACTTCTAGGGCCATTTTGAGGCCCTAAACAACATTTTTGGAGCTTGCTAGAGTCAAACTTTCAACAAAGTTAAAATTTGACGAACTAATGTGTATTCCTCGTATAGACCTTTCCAACGGGCTATCGTGCACCTAAAACAAAGATCATATGCAAAAATTACGACCCTAGGAAGTTGTTGTACCAACTAAGCTCATCAAGTTCACATGACTTTTGACACTTCATTTCCACATTGAGGCCACAAACCTTTTGGATTTTCTTCTTGTGGGGGCTAGGTTTTTGGATGTTCAAGTTTTCTCCATTTATGTTAAAAAGGACTTCCGAGCTTCATTGTACTCATCTTCTTCTTACGAATGAGTGTAGCCATGACATCTCTTCTCAGAGATATGTTTCCACTATTCTAGCAAGTCTTTCACTCTGTAATTTGACAATTCTATACATTTCACTCATTAATAGAAGTTGTGTATTATTGTATATATATGCCTGTTGTTATATATATCAGATATATCTTTGTCACATTATTGGATCTCTTGCAATATCTCGGTATATTTCTTTATTATATCTCCACTCGCATTTCGTGCTCAAAATAATCTGGATGAGAAATTTCCTCACCAAAAAATTTAACCAGGTGAAGCAAAGGTACTCTAGCTAAAAAAGGAACCATTACTAATAGGAACTATGTCTAGAAGAAACTTTGAGCAACATGAAATTTTTCGATCATAATTCCTTCAACAAAGGTATTTCTAGTCATAAACAAATAGGAACTTTGACCTACATTCTTGTTCATGATAGTTCCCTATATCAATGTTCTCATCAATCATAGATCCCTTCATCAAGGTTTTTATCAGTTAGATTTCCTATTAAAAATGGTTCCTTTGTTATTCAAAGATCCTATTAATCATAGTTCCTTCATAATTCCCTTATCAAAGTTCCTAATCAATAAAGTTTCATGAAACTATAACCGATAGGAAATCTAATCGATAAAGGATCCCTAAACAAAGGAATAAGAAGAGTTCAATCAAAGTTCCCATAGATATTATTTCTTTGCTTGATTATAATTCTAATTAGTCGTAATTACTTCATAGGTCAAGTCCAAATTTATTGGTAGAAAAGTTCTCTAATACTATAACCAACAAAAAAAACTCTAATAAAAAAATAACTTATCTATGTATTTTTTTTCCTTTATATAGGAAAATGATGTTGTGTGATGATGATGGCAGCTATGTTGATTATTAACTTATACGTGGACATGGACAACACAAATATATTAATGTTATGTGATAATAATGGAATTTATATTGATTAAGGACTTATAAATAGACATGGACATACATAAATATCAATTAGAATTTCTTTATATATAAATTACAGTTTCTGTATACATGTGTTAAGGGCTTTATTAGGCATATATTGTGTAAAAATGATCCTATATTATATTAGACATTAGATTAAGATAAAGTGGATATATGATCCTAAAAGAACAGTACGTAATTATGTGCGTTAAAGTGCATTAATGGATAAGTTACAAGGGGAAATCACCCTAACTATCTCATCCGTGTATAAATAGTAATGAGAATTGAATGTTCTATGGTTGCTTAACCTTTTCACATATATCTTTGAATATTTATGTATGTTTCCATGTATCTCTTCTGTTTATAAATATTAATGAAAAATGGATATATCTCATCCGTTTATAAATATTAATGAAAAATGAATATGGTATGGTTGGTTAACCTTTTCACTTATATCTTTGAATAAGTATGTATGTAAATATTAATGAAATTTGAATATTTATGTATGTAAATATTAATGAAATTTGAATATTTATTTATGTATGTAAATATTAATGAAATTTGAATATTTATGTATCTAAATATTAATGAAAAATGAATATTGTATGGTTTCCTTTTTCACATATATCTTTGAATATTTATGTATGTTTTCATGATGTGGGGTTTCAACATCATGGTTGCCTTTTCACAATGTGGGGTTTCAACATCATGATGGTGGCATTATTGTCATTCAGCACAATCGAGTTACCTTTGGGATGGGGGCGACATAATGGGAGAATGCCTACAAAGAAAAGGGAAAAGGATGCCCACAAATAGAAAACTAGAAAATTTATGTGAGAGAAAATATGCTCTATGGTCATATTGCAAAACCTTATTTGTAGTGGTCGTAATAGTTATGAGACTTTGAAACTCCTTACGTGAAGAAAAACGTTGGCGTGGTTATATAATATCGAAGGAAGAACATTGATACTACCTCAAGTCATGGTCAAAATTATGAATATGACATAGACAAATCATGGTAGAAACAAAAAAGTAAATCCAATATTTCAAAGTGTGTTTCCCTCGTCTCCATAGATGCAATTCTTTAGAAAAAAATTGTTGGATGATCAAGATGGGTTGCAAAGACAGAATAAAGAAATTAAGTGTCATAAAGAAACATGAAATTTTTTCAACCTTCACAAATTCGTTATGTTTATCATGATTTCATGCTATCGTATTTGTAATGTCTTCATGTAATGTTGATGTTGAATCTAGATTGTATTTTATGATTTTTTTATTCAAATTTTTATTTTTAAAATTCTTGAGATGAGATGATATTTCAAATTTTTAAAATTCTTGAGATGAGATGTTGATATTTCAAATTTTTAAGCTATTGCTAGAATTTATATGACATTTTCAAATATTTTAAGTTAAGAGAATAATAAATTGCATAAATACTTAAGAATTTAATGCTATAATTGGACCAACTTTAATTTTTTTTTATTGTTTTTCTAAAATTTGAATGGAATGGTTTGGAAAATGACAATTATTATATTATATGAATTGTTATTTTTTAAACATGGTTTATTTATAAATGTTAATTTTAAATTTGTTTTTCTACTTACCTTATAATAATATTAGAATGAATTTTTATTTGATATGGTTAATTTTTTTCTTACATTATTCATGTAGCTTATTTTGATTTCATGGTTATGTGTTCGTAATTGAAATAAATTCATAGATGTTTGGTATTAGTTTTAACATTTGACTATAATATATCGGTGTGAGTGATATATCAATTTTTTAGGAAGATATTGTGGACATAAAAAAATATGTTATGTCACCTTAGAGAAAATCATAACTGCAACATTATGTTATTATGTGATAACAAAAGTTGTAATATAAAAATATTTGTCAACAATATCCCATATTGATATATTATAGATCTAACTATTTGAAAAGTTTTGTATCTATCAATCCTTTGTGACCTTGTGGTGGTAAGTTAATTTTCATATTTTTTTCATAACATTCTTTTGAAATTATTAGAAGTGTATCTTAAAGAATATATAATACTTCAAATTTAGATTGTTTATATTGGGTACTTTATTTTCATTATGATCTTGTTTCGACACATATCATTTGCCAATTGAATCTCATAATTTCTCATGAATTTTTCATAATTCCACATTGGATAAAATGACATTATGTTGTAAAAGACCGTAAGTAATATTGCATTGTGCAATATTCTTACCATCCTTAACAAAATTGTTAAATCTATTTTTTATTATGAGAGAGGGTAATTTGTTGCAAATTGTTAAACCTCTTTCGATTTTGAGAGAGGGTACTTCATTGCAAATAGTTACATTATCTCAATTAACAGATTTGAATTAGGGACTATAGAATGAAATCATTAAGACTTCATCATTTAACCACAAACCATTTCGATTATAGGGTGTGTGCACAAACTTGGTGGATGAAAAAGTGGCAAGGGGGTCTGTTGAAGGAAAATCTCCCTACGGACAGGTAGATCTCCTCAAAGAGCTAGACTCTTAACTCTAAGACAGAAAGTGCTTACCATGGTCACTAACTTCCTTTTAGATCTAGGTGGACTAGTGTGTGAGAAGGAAGAAGAAAAGGAGTACCTTTTACCGGTGTTTGTCCCTGCACGCTCTGAGTTGAACTCTAATCTTGCGCTCCTCGATAAGCCTTGTAGACAAACAAAGTATGACCACTTCCTACTCTATCAAGATTAGTCTAAAATAGGTCTATCTACTAAAGAGACAAATTCATGTGAGATTGAACACGAATTAGAAAGAAACAGGACAAGCAAATTATATTAATGAGGACAAAACATTGCTTACAGTCGTAGATGGATTGCAGCAGTTTCACCAAGTCCTCCTTGTCTACCCCTTGCTCAAAAGATCCACGATCCGAATGATGATAGCTTCACTGATTGGTCCCTATGAGATCATAGGTCTATTGCCTCCAAATCATCTCTGTTCTAGCACCACTTATAAGATCATAAGTTTGGTGTGATTCTCCTTTTCCATTCCCCCTTTCACCATGAGAAAGCTTGCTTATATAGCCTTGGAGAGGCTCAACAACTTGAGATATCTTTAGGGTGAGTTGAGGATTTTCCTCCTCCAATTAGAGATCTTCCCTAAGATCATGGCTTGATTGAGGATTCCAACTCAACTGACTTCTAAGAATGAAAAGATCCTTCCCCCATTCTTCTCAACAAATCAACTACTACCCAGAATAGGTAGCACTCCCTCAAAAGGGCCATCAGAGCACTGTAACACTCCTCAATAGGCTTAAGAGGGGTGCCAGCACTCCTAAAGACACCATAGCTCCCCCAGAATGGCCAAAGAAGCTTTATAATGCTCCTAGACAGTGTAAGGCGGGGCGCCAGCACTCCCAGAAGAGGTATAGGGGAGCGCTCCCCTCCAAAAACTTAATTTTTTGAGTGTTTTCAGATGGCAAAAGGTTTACAAGCCTGTTGACTCATTTATCCTCTTCCAAATCAAATGTTTGAGGTGTTTCAAGTGTCCTTCTCATGTTGTTATAGGCATGACATAGGCATCATGGTAGTATGCTTTCTTTAACACTTGTGACACTTGTGAGAAAAATGCGACACTTGAGACCTTTGTAATGATGACACTTGCGACACTATCAAAGTGAGTATTTTTTATGTGTAATAGATTGCCCCCAAAGTATGAATTTAGAAGACAGGAACTGGTAATTGAAATTATTTGTAGACTTTCAAGAAAGGGTATAGACACAGAGAACCTGACAAAAGCTGCACACAAACATCCAACAAATATTATGACATGTTTCAAACCCAAGGCAGGCATACCTATGCTTGGGTGATCAAGACTTGCAAGATATGGCCACCATAAAATACACTGCGGATCCATAATTGTATTGATAAAAAGGTATAGCCACTGAAAATACACTGTGGATCTATACTCTTATGACATGAACTGATCATAGCCACGAAGAATACATAGTGGATCTACGAGATGACAAGACATAGCCACGACCAATACAAGGTGGATCTATGTGACAGTATACGTGCCATTGTTCAAGAGAAACTCCAACGCAACCTGGGCAAAGTACATATCAAAGTGATCACTCAAACCAGGGTCTTCTTATCGATCTCGATGTAGTACAAATCTAACCATGTGAATAGATGTCCTGATGTCAAACATGGCAGAAATCACTTGATTACCAGTCAATGATGTAAATCGTTAACAAGCATGAGGGAGATCACCATTAATGTCAATGATTCCCAAGGTACCCAAGTACATTCCAATGAATGTGAATGGATGAGCTGGAGTCGAACATCTATGGAATCATTCGATCAGAGGTCAATGATGTAAACCCATTGTCGAACGTGAGGAGGCTTGCCATTGATGCATGCAGGTCCCAAAGTACTAAGTGGTCTCTAAGTCTAGTTCCTAGATAATGTGTTAAAGTCGACAGGAATAGACTCGTCAAAGGAGAGCCTTGATGCATCCCCCATCAATGACACGAAACAGACACAGAGATGTAATTGGTAGATCAAATGAACATGGACTGACATGGGTATTGAGACAAGATATTTGTGATGGTTGACTCTCAAGATGGATACTTCCCTTGAACACTAAGGCACGACAGCAGAAACATGACATGGACCAAAACTTGATGATGCAGTGGATGTTGTGACTTACGTCAGGTGACCCAGAGGAGTGACAGAAACTCAAAGGATTGGCTCAGTGCAGAGGTTCAGTGGATTATAATGCATGCAAAAGACAAAGTGTCATGTTCAAGGGCAACTCCAAGAGTTACTTGGTGATGTTCTCACAAAACTGCTTGGCTTGCTTCTTTCAATCTTTCCCCCATCCAGATAGATGAGTACCTCTTTCTAATTTAATGAGCTCGAGGAGGATAACACATGATTGATAAAACTCACCTTCAGTAAGTTCCTCTTCCTTTGTTTAACGAACTAGAAGAAGTAAGGGTTCGATCCCGTATGGGCCTCTCATTGTTTTGTTTAGTGAGTCCAAAGACAGAAAACTTGAAGGTTTTTCATGATCATAGAGTCTGGAAAAATGCTTAAAAGAGAACTCTCTTAGTTCCTTTTTCATAAAGTAGTCTGATGAGACCGAAAAAGAGATAAACTATTGCTCAATGGATGCTTTCTTTAAATACTTTAACGAGCATGAAGAGAACAAGGTCACTCAGTAATCTTTTCATGTTTAGAGAGTTTGAAAAGGACTTATAGATGACTGCAATTTTGTCCTTTTTCATAATGTTAGTCTCGCGAGGTCAAAAAAGAGATAAATTATCACTCAAAAGAGGCCCTTTTAGACCGTTTAACGAGTGGGAAAGAAAGCAAGATCACTCGGCAATCTTTTCATGTTTAGAGAGTCTGAAAAGAGCTTAAAGAAGACTCTGAGGGGTTCATTTTTCGTGTATCCATACAGGTCTGAAAAAGAGATAAAAGTCTACCTGGATGCATTCTCATGTATTTTCGAGCATGAGAAAGAACAAATACTAAACTCGGCATGCCCCCAGCATGAAAGCCGGTGGCTTAACTCTAGAATGATCAGTAAAGGCTGGAGACATGCCCTCCAAGCTTCAATTCATTCACCGGCTCTGAGGTTGTCACCAAGTTCTCTAGTAGATGAGAAAAAGGAGAAGGGTGGATGAAAAGAAGGTTCAAGAGAGGTGACTATTTCATTTTTTAACGAGCTTTCCATAGGAAAAGAACTATACTCAGGACCTTTGCTTCATTTTTTAACGAGCTTGTCACAGAGAAGAGAAACTCTGCTTGTGGTTTTGTCCGGATCATGGCTTTCGAGAGGATAATGCTCTAGAAGGGTACCCTATCAAGGGACAAAACTCGGTCATGGCTTCCAAGAGATCTTCGCCAGATGGAAGAGAATCACTCTGGAAGGAACACATGTCGAGGGTCGTGACAAGGGTAAGGAGATCAGTCTCCAATAACCCTACCGAAGAGATCACCATATCGACTACCAGATAAAAAGCATCAGAAGTCGAAATCATGGGAGACAACGCCACATAGTTGACATGCGACGAGGGTGATATTGTCTGCATATAAGAACCACTTAGGGAGGTAACCCATTAGGGGCCGATGAATGAAATTTGATCAATAGTCATAATTCTTCCATTGTGAGGAAACAATATCACATGGAAAAGAGTGGATACAATAGCTTTCATGGCATAGAAATAATCCCGCCCAAGGAGTAAAGTGAAATCCAAGGGGTCTTGGACTACCATGACATCGATAAAGACAATTTTCCCTCCCAAAGTTACAGGAAACTAAGGAAGGATCCCTAAAGGTTGACTAGTTATTTTGTTAAAAGCTAACAGATTATGTGTAGCTGGTGCAAGCTGCAGACAACCCAAAGCGTACCAAGCAATAGAAGACGAAATACTAATGGACGCACCTTCATCTATCAGCATTTGAGGAACGTCCTGACCACAAACCTATACTGTAATCTGGAAAGGAATGTGAGAGGGAAGATAAGGTCCAGTTAGCGCACCCCAATAAAAAAGGATGGCTTCATTACTTGGAGGGGGTTTCACAGGAGAAGGAGGAATGCCCCCCAGCACGGTAGAGTCTGTATTAACGAGAAAAACATGGGCAGTATCAGGTTTACTCTCTATAAGGGGAGTAAGATTGACTGATGATTGGATCGGATCAACCAATGGTGGACTTGGATAGACCACTTTAGCACTCTTCATAGGAAGAGTGGAATTGATCGATGATGGAATCGAATCAACCACTTTGGCACTCTTCAGATGAAGGGTGGGACTGCTCGAGGAAGGGATTGGATCAGTCACTTTGACATTCCTTAATGGAGGAATGGGATCAACCGATGGAAAAACTGGATCGACCACTTTGGCACTCTTCATAGGAAGAGTGGGACTGACCGAGGAAGGGACTGGATCAGTTACTTTGGTATTCCTCAATGGAGGAATGGGATCAACCGATGGCAAAACTGGATCGACCACTTGAGTTTCAATCTCCAAGGGAAGAATGGGGTGGATGTGTAGAAACAGATCGACCTCTTTGGCATCACTTCCTAACGGGAGAGTGGGATCGATCGAGGATGAAACAGATTGACCACTTTGGTGTCACTCTTTTGATGAAGAGCGGGGTTGATCGATGACAGAACTAGATCAGCTACTTGGGTTCGTGGTTCAATCAAGAAGGAAACTAGATTGACAACCTGATCAACTGGACTGACCGGGGATGGAACCGGATTGACCAGTCCATCAACCAATGATGGGTCAGAGGAAAGCTTACGATAACCTTTTGGAAGTTGAAGTTTTTCCAAAAGAGAAGAAGCCTCATCCATGTGAGGACAAAGGTGAGAGTAATGATTACCTTTACATAACATGTAAGGGAACTTGACAGTTTGCTTCTTCTTACCAACCTGAACATCACTAGTTGACAGGGTATCATCGACATGACTGACAGAGGCCGATGACATGGAGGACCACATTTCTAAGACCTGGGTAAGACCAGGGAAATCCCTTAGAAAATGGTCACCCTTACAAAGACTACAAGGGAATTTGGGTTTTGGATTCTTCATTTTAATCTTGTTGACCTCATCAACACTCCAAGTACTATTAATAGTAACTGGTTTCTTAGAGCCAACATCTGATGTTGTTGGTGCCTTTGTCCTTTTTGGGTTCTTCTTCCTCTTCTAATCAACCTGGCTACTTGCTTTAGATATTTCACGAGGCGAAGAAGGAGAAATGGAAGGAGACTTGATGGACGAATAAGGCGAAAAGTCTACATGAGGTTGATGTGTGGGTGGTGTACCGACGTCTAAAGTATTAGGTGCAGCTGAAACATTGGGAGGATTTGGGATCACCGGAGTGGGGAAAAACCAAATTGGTAATCCGATAGTGAGTCCTGGAAGACTCAGTGTGGCAACATATGGAGGACCAAAGTTTCCAAATGAAGGAAAGGTATAAGGTTCCCCAGGAGAAGGGGTTCCTCCATTGGTACTCCCAGGATTCGATGTATTAACACTGACTCGACCTAAGGTCCACTAAGTAAAACAAACAACATAGGCTATGAATCTGAGAAGCAATCAATCAAACAAAAACTTCCCACGATGAAACCACTAGTTGGTGATGAAATCCAACGTCGCGAGATCAAAATAGGAAGGGGCGGGGATAGAGCGGGTGGATCAGTTATGTTGGCGACCTTGGTGCAAGCTTCCACGCATTAATTGTGGATTTACCCTCCAAGGAGCCTGAGAGAGTTTGACCAACGTCTGTTCTAGGTACAGTGAGACTTCCCTTCACTATCACCTTGTGTGAGACCCTAAATATTTTGGCTACTAAGGTCACCAACTCGTAGTCATCCCCTGGGCAGGTACAGTCGACATTCCAGTTGGAACGTATGGGCAAGATAACAAGTCTGAAATCAACCCAAAAGGATCCCACACATAATCGTGGGTATACCTTCCAGTGACCCCCAATATACAATCCAACCACTACAAACAGTTGGTCCATGAAGGGATAATCTCCGTAACTCACCTGAATGCAACCTCGTGCGTAACCCCTGTGTGAGAGGGGGATCCCAGCAAGCCAATACGACAATTGGATTTGACTCTCCCTACCGCAAGATACTAAGTTTGTTCAATAGCTTTGGAAAGTTATCCTTTCAACCTATTCCAAATCCCTACACCTTAAACTAATGTAGGTTTTCTAACAAAGATGTAGAAAGTCTAATAAATTTTATTTAAGCGTTGATTTTAACGACTATTGTTTACTCATAGCGTGTACGAAAGTGAAACTGATGGAATGATGACTCAATCCCAAAAATATGCATGAAATATGATAAGCAATCGTTTCTTTTCAATAAATACCTATTTAAGGGAAAGAGGAAGAGTTGTTTTCACTGATACCTGCTTAACGGATCAGTTACAATACCAGTGTTTAGAGTTAAGAGTTAACAAATCATGTATGATAATCAATTTTGTTCTCAATCAAATCCAATATGATGCTACAACATTTCAGAAATGCAAACTAATATGCAAACTAATCATCAAGATGTATTTTTGTCATTTTCATGCGAATGATAATCAATTCAATGAAAAACTTGTCCTACTAACTACCCTTTCAGATCAAGGAGATTTGGACAAGAAAACGCAGATTTCGCACAAACAACACACCCTTTTGCAATCAAACAAGGGAAAGAAAACCAAAAATGCAAAAGGAAGGAGAAAGAGATTGGATCAAATGACCTCAAAGAACCAAATGAGAAGAGTTACAGATTTTAGATGTCCTTCACTGGAGTTCTCGCTTAGTCGGATAGGGGAGGAAGAAAGCAGCGGATCGATTTCAAGATCTCAACAACAAAAACTCAAAAATAATGAAGAAGGGCATAAAATATGAACAGCAAGGTGTTTACTTCTCAGGAGGAAGCATGTCAAAGGTTAAAGGAAGAATCATTTAATCACAAAGCAACTCAGCAAGTGAAGAAACAGGGTCTGGACCTCCAAAAAATGGAATTTTTGAAGAGGTTTTGGGAAAAAAAGGGTTGGCACTCTAGTATAAGGGCCACCAGAGCATTATAAATCTCTTTCTAACACTTGCAGGGAGTGATGGCACTCTGCAAACATGGGCAGGGGGGCACCAGGCTAAAAAAACTCATAAAAATGTCCAAAAACCCAAAATTTCAATCAAATTTTGACAATCTGGCTGAGTGTGATCGGGTAAAGAGTCAATCAACAAGTTCAATCAGATAAATGGGGTGAACGAGGTCTGAAAAAAATCAGAGTGTAAGGAAAGGTCTATGAGGAAAAATCAAAACCAAAAGTTTTGATTCGATACCCCAACGGAGTCGATAGTTTCTGTTGAAGGAAAATATTCCCACGGACAGGTAGATCTCCTCAAAGAGCTAGACTCTTAACTCTAAGACAGAAAGTGCTTATCATGGTCACTGACTTCCTTTTAATCTAGGTGGACTAGTGTGTGAGAAGGAAGGAGAAAAGGAGTACCTTTTACCCGTGTTTTTCCCTGCACGCTTCGAGTTGATCTCTAATCTTTTGCTCCTCGATAAGCCCTGTAGACAAACAAAGTACGACCACATCCTACTCTATTAAGATTAGTATGAAATAGTTCTATCTACTAAAGAGACAAATTAATGTGAGATTGAACACGAATTAGAAAGAAACATGCCAAGCAAATTATATTAATGAGGACAAAACATTGCTTACAACCGTAGATGGATTGCAGCAGTTTCGCCAAGTCCTCGTTGTCTACCCCTTGCTCAAAAGATCCATGATATGAATGATTATAGATTAACTGATTACTCCATATGGGATCATAGGTCTATTGCCTCCAAATCATCTCTGTTCCAGCACCACTTATAAGATCATAAGTTTGGTGTGATTCTCCTTTTCCATTCCCCCTTTCACAATGAGAAAGCTTGCTTATACAGCCTTGGAGAGGATCAACAACTTGAGATATATTTAGGGTGAGTTGAGTATTTTCCTCCTCTGGTTAGATATTTACCCTAAGATCATGGCTTGATTGAGGATTCGAACCCAACTGACTTCTAAAAATGAAAAGATCCTTCCCCCGTTCTTCTCAACAAATCAACTGCTGCCCAGAATAGGTAGCGCTCCCTCAAAAGGGCCATCAAAGAGTTGTAGTGCTCCCCAGTAGGATTAAGAGGGGCGCTAACACTCCTAAAGACACCAACGCTCCCCCATAATGGCCAAAGAAGCTTTATAATGCTCCCAGACAGTGTAAGGGGGGGTGCCAGCACTCCCAGAAGAGGTATAGGGGAGTGCCCCCCTCCAAAAACTTATTTTTTTGAGTGTTTTCAGATGGCAAAAGGTTTACAAGCCTGTTGACTCATTTCTCCTCTTCCAAATCAAATGTTTGAGGTGTTTCAAATGTCCTTCTAATGTAGTTATAGTCACAACATAGGCATCATGGTAGTATGCTTTCTTTAACACTTGCGACACTTGTGAGCAAAATGCGACACTTGTGACCTTTGTAATGATGACACTTGCGACACTATCAAAGTGAGTATTTTTTATGTGTAACAGGGTCAATAGGAATGCACACTCGCAAGAACACATGAGTGTTAGGAGGAGCGCACATGCATTCCTAATCCTATATATTTGGAAAGGCCCTAAGCTCTAGTCATCTTTCCATGTAGGTTTGTCAGTAGGATGCATGCATTCTTAACAATGTGTACGTGTTCCTAAGATTGCATGTGCATTTCTAAGAATGCACGTGCATTCCAGAGAACGTGTATGTGTTCCTTGTCCAATGCTTAAGGGACCACGGGCATGTTTTGTACTCATTTTCACACCATGCCTCATGATTTTCCCAATTGGAGAAATCAAAGAGGACAAATAGTGGAGGAGCAAAGATCGCGATATTTCCACCGTCTCCATCGCAAGAAAGGTATGGTTTATTTTTTGTCATTTCCTCTCTTGGCTTTGAAAAAATAGAAAACAATTAGTCATGGGTTATGGACATAAATGCCAATGGCATTGAAAACTTATTAGCAGAGTTAACTAAACATAATTAATACTTGAATGTAAATCTCTCAAAAATTCCCTAATCTTGGATAGTTTTGTTTTCAGGTTCATTGTAAAGATAAGACATATTTTTTCTTTGTTTTACATAAAATTATGTTAATGATTTAGTTGGGATTAAATGAAATTGTTTTTTGTAATATATTTGTCATAAGTCCACTTATTAAATTGCCTTATTAAATTGTAGCATATATTATAAAATGGAACCCAGAGTCAACGTAAACCACCAACCAACAGACCAAGGCGAGGAAAACCTCAACCCACCACAACCACCCAAATTGATGAGGGGTTGGACACATTAAGAACACTTTTAAATCAATTAAGGGGAACTAGAGAACCAAGCAAAGAGTCCTTGGCCACTTCAGTAGATGTCATTTGTGAGGTCCATTGCAAGTGCCCGAGGGAAATTGACTTCTATTTATGTATATAGGGAAAGAATGTTTCAGTATTAGAACATTGGATTCGATAGAAACCAAGTTAGATACTTGGGTATTTCAAAACAAGAAGTAATGTCTATTTTTATTAATCCTTAATCCTTGATCTAGACAACAAGCACCTATGAACATGAAACACATTTGCATCAATTGGTGTGTCCACCCACAAATTAGTGAAAAATGGATGGATAGGGTGGTACATGGCTTTTGATAAACCTTCCTACAATAGCAAGGAGGTTCCTTTATATTTTTTGTGAAAATTATGGGCTGAATTTATTTTTGGTCAGCATGTAAGATACTTCGACATGGGTGAGTCCCAGGGGGTAGGTGGAGGGTCCACAGAGGACCAAAATCATGTAGGCATGATCCCATGTTAGGTCCTCGTCCACCTAGGTGAAGGCCTTACACCCCTACCGAACATCTTCCTATTACAGAGAGCTTGTAGCATGTGCAAGTAGCTATATCATCATTGGATTGGAGCCTACTACAACATGGTATCTTTGTTGCACTATCTCGACAAGAGGTGTCTATCAATGAAACTGATAGAGGAGTCAAAGCTTCACCCCATGCAAAATATTTTAGTGAGGAGAGGAAACATGGACATAGCAGTCATCCATGTGAACCTCAAAGATGTTTGATTTGTGAGTAGACTTGTTATGGGCCTATTGAGGCCATTGAAAAATAGAGCTTCATGGACAAGGTTAGTATCTTAACCATCTCTATGTTCTTCATCATTATAAATTCATATAGTATTTTTTTTACTTATATCGATATTTTATTGTATATTCATTTCCAGTTGCTATGCCCATATAGCATACCCTCTATGCCCATCGATGCATCAATGTTTGTCTCCACCACTGATTCAACAGTAGAGACATCCTACTCAATCAGTCTACCCCATACACAGGTATGTGTCACATTTGATAAATTCACCATGTTGATTTCTTTATTTTATGACATCCTCAAATTTGTAATGCTCTTGTGTTTCTACATGTTGTGGGAGAAAGTGATGTCGAACAATGTCCACCTGAGACAAACAAGTCACCTACATCAGAAGTATCATCTGTAGATTTAAATATCATTTAGATATTAAATTTTTTGTGTTTATGTTATTGAATTTTACTATTTTGTACTGATAGTTCAATATTGTGAATATGTATGCAGGCTGCTAATATTTTTTCTATTTTTAGTACTAGTCCACTCCTTCAATACCTGCCCATAGCTTTTGGGCTAATTTACTCGAGGCCAAGGGTTCTTCCATCACTTGTACAATTTGTGGGGGTTCATTGCCACCCACCCCCAGCATATTTCTTATTCCATGCATCCTTAGTTGATGCACCCACAGCCCACCCATCCACACCACCTCTTCCATTGCATCCATCCATAGTGTATGCACCCATATGCCACCCACCCCCACCACCATTTCCATCTGTGTCATCCACTAAGGCTGCCACAGTAGAAGTTTCCTAAGAGAAGGTTGTATAGCTGAGCGATCCACCTGTCAATGACTCTTCATTGAGGCCTAAGATATTCACAGTGAGATAATGTCTTGATGATATTTTTTTATGTATCATGAATGGAATTGATTTTATGCATATTTTTTTAAATTTCACTCTCTGATCCTTGTAACTGATGTGGGGTGGCATCTCTTAGAGATTAGATTCATCGAGGAGGGTAACACCCTCACAATTGCTAGTACCATTTATGGTGAGTTGTCTTATGTTAAATTACAAAGTATCATTTTGTAAGTCTTTTAACTCATTGTGGAAAAAAAATTATAACAATGTTTTTTCTTTGTGCAGTCTCTCGAGCAATGAACCACACCTAGGACCAAAACCACTCAAGGTTCTTCTTCGAGAAAGAGAAGAAAGATCGATTTCCAGGATGCTCCTAAGGGTGGCGATGGTGGGAGTGGTCAATGAGTCACCAATGACTACCCTTTTGTATCTAGGACACCATATGGATACTTTTTATGTAAGGGCACTTGCTATTGTTTTGTATATTGGGCATAAGGTGTCATTTTGTAAAAAATGTACAATTTAGATGATGTTGAATATGTGTGTGTGTGTGTGTGTGTGTGTGTGTGTGAATCTCATTGTTTCTGCATTTTATGTTGATGAATGTATGAATTTCAAACTATATGAATGTATGAATTTATTTAATTTTATTAATTAGTTTTTAAAGTGTTAATGAAGTCTATTTAAGTAAGACTAGTTCATTTTTCTAAAGTTATTATAAATCCTTGTGTTATGCATTAACGAATCTCTTATGGTGGAAAATATTGCTAAGTGCTAAATCCATATGCAATTAATGGTTCTCATTATCTAAATTTGACAAAAGACTGAAGACCCATCCTAGTTAACACTCCTTGGTGTTAGGATATGTAGACACTTAGGAGTTAGTTAAGATCTACTCGTTCTAATTTTTCGTTAGGTAAAAATGTGTTTTTTTAGTATGCATTAGTATGCATTTGTAGTTAGGAAATACAACGATCACGATATGTTCCCGATGCAAAGTGATCCGAAATTTTATGTTCTCCTCAATCTTAATGACCATTTATCCATGTCTTGACACCTGATTGGCCCATGATCTCCATTTAAATAGAATGGAGGGTCATTTGTCAATGATCGATTGTGAGAAACTCTCTTGTAAAATCTCACTGTAATGTTTTTCTGGATGTTTCCCCTTAGTTTTTTTACTACATCAAAACATCAGTGTGTTGATAATTGATCTAGTTGTGTGAGTGGTTATTGAAGGTGTTCTTCTTCTGTTAGAATACCTGTGTTGTCAAACATGGTATCAAAGCCTGTTTGAAGACCCTCTCCTATTGTAGATCGAGACCATGAAGTTGAGTTGTCTCATCTCCATTTTCTTCCATTTATCTAAATTTATGGTATAAAAGGATTGTTCCATTGCATATGAAGCACTCGTTTCAGTGAGGAACACTTTTCATTTCACTCAAAAAAAATTATGTTTTCCCAAGATACGACCATTTCAGCTAGATCTGGAGGTATAAAGCCTGAGTATGCCTTTTTTATTTTTTTTGCAGAGTATTATTTTGGTTTTATATTGTTTGTTTCCAGGTTGTTATTCTTTTATATCTGCATATTCTCTTTGCCCTGCACCCTGTGCGATCTCGGAAAATCAGAAACAGATAGGAAAATGTGCATTTTCCAAGTAAGCTAACTGAGATCTAACCCTTGTTGCCATCGAGAAGAGAACTATTTTTCTTGTGTGAATTTTTTTTTTTATGAGCACACTCTCTAAGGTCGTCTTCGACAACAATAACACCCCCAATCCTCCTACTAAACAATACAATATGTTTTACTATCCCACTTGGTTAAAATTTATCTTATTAAGTAAAAGGTCTCGAGTTCAAGTCTCTCTTTTTGTTATTTTTTTTGAGAAAGTTCATGCTCCATTGTAAAGTGTATTTCACTTCAAGTATAAAACTAAATCATTGATATTTTATTTTAGATTTATTTATTTTGCATGCAACTTTCTTTTATAAAGTATCTTCATTGTAAAAGTCATCCCCACTTCTTTTTATAAAAGTGGGTCACTTCATAAAGAAACGTATTTGTAAAAGTGAGGTTATTTTTAGGGGTATTGCCACCACGTGGTTCTTTGGTTATCGTTTATTCCTTTTTTCTAAAAGGGCATAACTTTCACATCTGAAATCCTTTTTTAATGTTTTTTTTTTAAACCGCCTAATTTTTCAATATCTTTCCATCCATATCATCAATTTCAGTTTTTAAATCCATATCATCTACATATTTAATATGAATTATTATAGTAATCTTTTTCTTACCAACACCAACTACTTCCAATGGAAATCCCATATGGAGGATTTATTAATAAGTAAAGGCATGTATCGGATTACCTTGGGAAATGAAAAAAAACCCAATGATGCTGATAAGAAAATAAAATGGGCTAATAGGAGTGATGAAACACTTGAACTGATATGAATGTACATCTCTCTTGATTTAAGGCTTCACCTTCAAGAAATTGATGACGTCGGTGTAGCTCGGGAAAAGCTTGAATCTATGTTTGGTAAAGAAAATATTATTTGAGCACATCAACTAGAAAATCAAATACTGACTTTAAGTCTAAATGATTTTTCTTTCTTTGAAAACTATCTATCTAAGTTTAAAACACTCAGAATCCTATGCCAAGAATGTGAGATAAATATGGAGGAAGAGTGTTGTATCTATATTATTCTTTCTAAGATAGGTAGTGCATATGTTGTGTTTGTATCTAACTTTTATTCCATGAGAGAGGCTCTAGGGAAATCTTATCAAAAAATCACTCTTGAGTCCTTTTGTGATGCTTTGATTAGAGAGCAAGAAAATATTGTACAACTTGGAGTGATCAACACTGTAGGTACCTCCACCAAATCCTTAGTCTCCAAGAAGAAAGATAATCCCAAGTGGTGGCGCATGCCTTATTTGGGAGAAAGATCTAATTTGGGTGAAAGCCTAATTTTAGAAGACAAGGTGTATTTTTTGAAGTGCACGCCTTAGGAGGTAGGAAAGAAGCATGCAAAAAAAAAAAAGGAAAATAAATCTGGTGTGCATGTAGAAATGCCTAAATTTGATAGGGTTAGGATTTTTGACAAAGATTGTAACAACTATAAGTGAGTAGAATAGTATAAATAAAGACCCATGAGGTCTAGGTTGGGGTTTCAAAAGTTATTGATAGTATTGAGTTTTATTATGGTGATTGTGGTAGAGGGGAATAAGTTATTTTTTCAGGGTTAGGTCACTGGATGAGGAGCCTGGTGTGATGTAGTCAGCCTCCCAAAGGGTACTTACCCTTATTTTGATTGTGATACTAAATATGTAATGCACACAAAACACATATTTCATTAAATTTGGAAATATTCAGTGGATCTAGAATTTTAGAACTTTATCTAGATTGAGTTTTTTCAAAAAAGGAATTAGAAAATTATTTAATTCACTAGTTTGAATGTATATATTTACCATTTTTTGTTATAAAGGTATCATTATAAACTCTCATGTATCGTTATAATTTATTCCCATTATTATTATTTATATTTTTCTATTGAAAGTTAAATGGATCTAGATCACAATACTGGATCTTGATTTAGCTACATCTTAACTTGTGTGTTAAGTAAAATAATGGATCTAAATAAAAAAACAATCGATTTAGAATTTTGAACTAAATTAGCAAGATTGTGTTTTTTCAAATTGTGGAATTGAAAAATTGTTTGGTTCACTACTTTTTGTATATATTCACCATTGTTTTGATAAATTTATCATGATAAACTATATAAAATCAAATTTACATAAACTTGCAGAAGCAAATCTAA
>ML784119.1:1130419-1193012 GCA_009831015.1 Picea engelmannii | reverse complement strand
CCCTTCTTTACCGCCTCAGGCGAAGGACCACTTGAGGTGCGGGTAGCCTCTGCCTCGTGCCGAGCTACCAAAGGGGCTGTAACCGGCTTCACAGCCGGATAGGTCGGATCCGTCCCTACGGACAGATTTTGCTTATAACAGGTGCCTTTGTAGAAGGCGATCTATACCCATCATGGATGCAATTTTCCCAAGCTCATTCTTGCCTTTATTATTTTCTTTTATTTTCTTTTTTCTCTTCTTTTTCTTTTTAATCAAGGGCTAACCAGAGGACACTACCTTGGCATGGTGACCAGAGATGACGGTGCTACCCACAAGTACTTTCACAGAGATGATAAAGTTGGCTCATGATGAGACACCCTTTCCCTTGGCCATGCAACCAAAGGTCACTGCCGTGGTGTGGTAACCATATTGTGGCAATGTCATACTGTTAGGTACCCATGAACCTAATAGGTTGGCTCGTGATGAGACCCCCTATCCTCTTGACTAGGTCTTGTTTGTTATTTTCTAGGTCCCTCTTGTTTCTTTTTGAGAGGATTTTTATTGCCTTCTCGGGGATCCCTAGGTGAAGCATCTCGAGGTTTCATATCTAGGATTTTATCTTTTACCAGTTTTTTTTACCTTCTGGGCCTTTAGCCTTTCTTCCCACGAGATAAGGTGTAACCCTACAAACAGGTCAATCCAATGCCCAGACAAGGGCAATGGGACAGGTGAGAGGGGAGATAAGATGAAATAGTGGTGCTATGATGGGAGTAGATGATGGCTTTTAGAAATCCCCTAGTGGAAAACCCATACCTATGGGCACAGGCTTGCTAGGATACCCTGTCAATTTCCTAGAGCATGGTCAAGTGGGCTAATGTCATATCCAAGAAGTTGTTAGAGATTAAAGGAATCATATGCATATATTTAAAGGTTTTAATGATCAAAAGTGACACATACCATGATAGCTGGACCAATTACCTCATGGAGCAAGAGCCTCTTTCAATACAAGACCAAGTCAAAGGTGATGGATGTTGTTGTGTTGATAAGATGAGTCTGATGAAAGTAGAAAAGGATGGGCCCTCCAAGGCCATACTTAGGTCAGTCCTGCTCTCAGTACTCCATGTCTGGGACCTATGGGCCTCGAGACATGATCTCTTGGTTATCCCTAAAAATCAAGGATAACATATGGCTCCAATTCGGGGACATGTGCTCACCGTAGAGCGCATGAGAGCCTCAACATCTCTGTCATAACCTATAGACCTTCTCAAACTCGATAGAGGCATCAGTAACAAAAATGGGGCAATGTTGCCCTAGAATATATAGACATATATATAAACTGAAATAAAACAATCAATATGCAAATGTGGAAGCAAAATAACATGAAATGAAAATGGTATAATACACAAAAATGCCTACTTACCTGTACTTATCTGTGAATTCATGTTCCACCACCTTGGTGGGGTTTAAGGAAGTGCCCGCTGATAGGTAATGGGTGCCTTATTCCTTCTAAAGTGGATAGGTAGTATGAGTCATTAACTGATTCCATTCCAACTTTGAAGGGTTCGAGCCATGACTGTGTGCTTCCTTTTGCATTAGTTGGCTCTCCTTTCTAGGTATCCCACATCCATACCATGTCTCCCTCCTTGTATTTTCTGATTTTGTATTTGGTTTTTCCTTGAATGAACTTGGTGTATTGTACTGAGGGAGGGGGGTGGGCTTCTATTGTACAAACTTCTTGTTGAGACGGGTGGATTTGTACGTCATTTTCATGTTTCTTAAATATCTTCACCGTCCCAATTTATTTGTTCTTGAATTGATCTAGGATTTGTTGGTATTATTCTCTCTTGGGCCATTCGATCTGATCAAAGTCTTCCTCTGTTGAAAATGGCATGTCTTCTGTAGAATACTTCTGAAGGGTTTGTATCATCTCATTTTGTGCTTTGTCATTATTGACGGAGTGAATAACATCCTGCACATGGTCCCCAGTTATTGGTACATTGAGTAGACATCCTACCATTCTATTTTTCAAAGGTAATTCCAATAATGTGAGGTCTATCTCAAGGGTGCCACCTAACATTTCACCAAAATTCCTAGATAACAACATTTTCCACACATCTGTGACATCAACCACCACAATGTCAATGTGGATCATATTCTCTGGATACTCCTTTAGGTGAACTTCAACATTTTCAACCACCCCATGTGTGGGTATTGCTTTAGATTCTAACCACATACATTTTTGTAAGGCCATGTGACCTTCAAACCCACTTGTTGCATGACTTTGAGTGACATCATGTTGGCACCAACACCTGTATCTAGCATGCAATTGTTGAGGTTTTTGTCGTTCATTGTCAAAGTCATGAAGAAAGGAGGGTTTTCACCATATTGGACCCTGAAATGATCAGCTTGCAACATAATAGGGGGGTCCATAGGTTCATCTGATCTCGTAAAGAATGTATCAAACCGTTCCTTGATGGATGGGATCTTGATTGTTTCTCTCAGGGGAACATTCACATGCATCTTCGATAATGCCCCTTCGAAGTCGAAATTTAGGTCAACCTTGCCAGCCTTGGATGTCTTGGGAAGAAGTATCTCCAAGGGTGGGGCTTAGCCTGATCAACAACTGGTTGTTTCAAATTTTTTCTTTTGTACACCTGGATTTCTTGTTTCTTTAGCTTTTCTCATGATTCTTGATCCAGGTTATTTATCATCGCCATCCTAGCTGATATGGCTACTTCTTTCACGACTTCCTGATGTTCTGCATCTGTGATATTTATTTGAGGGAACTCCATGAAACAATCCATGTTGTTGACTTGTTGATGGCCACTATTGTAGGGGCACTCATGTTCCCAATGTGCTTCGCTACATTCCAGACACCAAGGATTTTCATCAACAATGTTTGCAAGGGCCAAATTATTCGAAACTTCATGCTCATTCTTTGGTGTGTAAAAATGGATCCCTTTATAGAATTGTCCCTTGTACAGGACCATGGGTGCTTGGGTCTAAGATCTTTCGAGCTTGACAATCCTTCTCATCATTTCCTCTTGATTATTTATGATGCCATCCATAGAGGCTTGTAGCTTGGTGATACTAGTAGATAGATCCAAAGTAGGCTCAACATTGTGTACTATCTTTGGTTTAGTGTCTACCCTCCCCCTTGGGCTAGAAAAAGGCTCAATCTTAGATAAAAGGAGATTCCCCTCTAATTTGGTAGCGAGCTCTTGGGCCTCTTGAATGGACTGGGGGTTTTTGTCTCTAAGAAGATACCCTAGTTGGCCATTGAAAGATCTAGTGTAAATATGGACGAGGTAGTCATCTTTCAGATGATGGCATGTGGGAATTCTTTGAAGTAAAGTATCGAATCTGGTGTGGAACTCTCAAATAGACTCATTTTCATATTTGGAAAGGTTATTTAGTCATGTGAGAAGCATATTAGGGTCTTCTTTGATACTCCATCTTTTGAGAAAGGCCTCTTCAAGTCTGTCCATGGTTTTGATGCTTCCATCGAGGAGGCTTAGGTACCAGCACCTTGAGGCATCATAAAGAGTAGTGGGGAACAACTTCATGACCAGATATTCAACATCATCACTAATGGGGTGAAGTTGAAAGAATGCCCAAAAGTTGCTCATATGCTCTTCGACACTAATTGCATCAGTACCGATGAATTTAGGCAACCACTTCTCATATTTGGGTGGCATTTGCCTAGGGTAGCTTGGTATGGCTGACATGTATAATGGCCTGAAAAGGGTAGATGACCATTGTCTTTGATTGTTGGTTGGGTTTGTTGTAGCGGTCTGAGAGCTAGACATGATTCTTAAAGGAAGGTTCTTCCTGAAAAATGATTTGACAACAGGAGAGTTTAAGGGAGGCTTCCTTCTGAAAGACAAAGGAGGATTATTGAATATCCTTTTAGTTTGTGGAGTCGCCAGATAGTTTACTTGAAACTACCAAAGAAAAAGGGAAAAACACCCTAGTGGAGTCACCAGGTAAGCTTGTAAGAAAGGTCTCTGAGGAAAGGCTTACCGAAAATATGTGTCATTTGAGGAGAATTGACTTAGTGTTCCTAGACATCGGTGCTAAAATGTTATCACACAGTTTGTAGCTAGGTCAAATGGATATGAAGTAGAAGGACAAACTGGTGTAACAAGAACCTATCCCACCCAATGTCACCATAATGGGGAGGTTCTTTCTCTTTAGGGAGGTTAGGCCTAGGGGAGATGTCCCCGGTAACCTGGAGTTTTGAAGAGGCAAAAGTTTAAAAGTCAAAGTAAAGTTCCCCCTTCACAAGTCACCACCAAAACAAATGGTCCCGACTAAACAATCAATAATGAAGTCTAGTCCCAAAGAAGAACACCTGCCTGGAACAAAGCAACAACAAACCAATATATATGCAGGCTATGATTCAATGGGTTAGTAATGCATAAGACTATTTGATATCAATATATAAGCAATTATAACAATAAATATTGACGAAGTCAATGTTTGTTAATATAGCAATGAAATAATATCAATTCACCAATAAATATCAAGATGATGTAGAAATCAATGTATCCAATCAATCCCTTATTCAATAAATGCTTTAAACACCATTCAATTGCCTATAAAATGAAAAAAGTTGTGTCAAGATGAAGTAACCAAGGGTGACATCAACCTTCTTAGGGTTAGTAGTTAGTTAGGGTTTCAATTTAGCAAGGGTTTTGAGAGTTGTTTGATCACTTTCACTTCAATGCTAGAAGTCTAAGATCAGTGCCTAAGGGTTAATGGAGTCAATTTAGAAGAGGACGCAAGGGTTGAAGGAAACTAAGGACTAGAGGGAAGGGTTCTGAAGTTTTTCTATGGCAGGGCCTCAGAATCAAAACCCTAGGGGAGAGAGGCTCACTCCAGTGTTGCTAAAGAAAGGCCTTGTCCTCTCTCCTCCTTCCTTAAAAATCAAGATAAATCAAAGATAAATCAAGACTAGAGAGTGTGGTGAGGGAGAGTTTTTCCAAGGCAAGGCTCTATCACCAAACCCTAGAAGTAGGACGACCCTAGGTGTAGATAACCTAGGCCTAGGAAATCTCCTCCTTGAATTCAGAGAGTACAACTAGCTCAGGTAGAAGAATCAATAAGAGTGTAGCTATGGCTAGGCTCTTCTTTCCTTCTTCAATGGCTGAAAATTTCTCTTTTAGGGGACATGAAACAAGGACCTACTTGTGTGCTTGTCACCTAGGGTTTTTATCAGCAAATTATAAACATATGTAAGAATATAAGACTACAACCCTTCAATCAAGAAGTTTCACAGAAAAAACACTTACATATCACCATGAAATAACATGCAAACCCTAGTTGTAAACCTTCCTTCAAGAGAAATGCCAAAAATGCCAAGAAATGCCTTCCTTCAACAAGTGTGCCTCACTAAATTAGCAAAAATACCCAAGTAGGACGCAAAAATCAGACCTCACTAAATGAGTGAGTGACGTGTTATGTCAAAATGAGGCTAAAATTCCTCAATATATAGTGTATCAATTACCTTAATTAATTTTAGGTCATAAAAAATGGTCGAGAAGACCAGAATACTGTTTTTACATTAAACTGTCAAATTAAAACCCTAACTGAGCTGTAAAAAGGGTAAAATCCCCTTCAAGGGAGTTGCTAGCCCCTTTTAAGGCAGATGAGACATCTAGGAGCAAAATGTTAGCCCACTAGGGGCCTCTCCAACATGCCACACGTGCCATTGTTTCCCAGTCTGCCTCCATGAATATCCATGAAGCTAGATGATGTCATGGTGAGGATGGGGGCGTACAAAGCCTTCCAAGGTCAACGTTCCACTGAAAATGGGTCATTCCTCCCAAGCTGGGCTATGCCAAAGTGCCTCTGATGGAATGTCCTCTTCTTCTCTAGTGCAAAACCTTGGTCGAACACTGTCCTATCTTTGCCCCCCTGATGGGCTGTCAGAAACCATCTGATGAGCTCTTCAGGCCCATGGAGGTCTGAGCTGATCATCTCCCCATGTGTACCGGTCCAAATGGTACCTGTCCGTCGAGCATGGTCCTACACATCAAAAACTATGCCCTCCATGGGATCATCAGTTACCGGGTTCATAGCAATGTTAATCACGTTTCATTATCAATATTATCAAACATATGCATAAGACCTTAATACATCAGTCAGTAGCTCAAAGAGATTACAAAAACCTACAATACATGACTGGAGAAAAAGACAAGACATCCTATTGGGCTAGTATCCACAAGAAACGGGAAGTCTCCAAGAAGGTTTCATCCAAGCCATGTAAATGAGATGATGTGGCTAGGGGATGTCCAGACATGTGGGTAGAGTGAGATCTAGGGATGCATAATGTTATCTATGCGTGCCTTTGTAGAAGGTGAGCTGTACCTGTCATGCATGCAATTTTTCCAAGCCTGTTCTTTCCTTTATTATTTTCTTTTATTTTCTTTTCCTTCTTCTTTTTCCTTTTATTCAAGGGCTAACCAGAGGAAACTGCCTTGGCATTGTGACTAGAGATGACAGTGTTACCCACAAGTACTTTCACTAAGATGATAAGGATGGCTCGTGATGAGACCCCCTTTCCCTTGGCCATGCAACCAAAGGTCACTGCCCTAGCGTGGTAACCAGATGGTGGCAATGTCATACTATTAGGTACCCATGAACCTAATAGGTTGGCTCATGATGAGACCTCCTATCCTCTTGACTAGGTCTTGTTTGTTATTTTCCAAGTCCCTCTTGTTTCTTTCTGAGAGGCTTTTTATTGCCTTCTCGAGGATCCCTAGGTGAAGCATCTCGAGGTTTCATTTCTAGGATTTTATCTTTTACCAGTTGTTTTTACCTTTTGGGCCTTTAGCCCCTTCTTCCCACGAGATAAGGTGCAAACCTACAAACAGATCAATCCAATGCCCGGACAAGGGGAATGAGACAGGTGAGCAGGAGATAAGATGAAATAGTGGTGCTATGATGGGAGCAAACGATGGCTTTTCAGAAATCCCCCAGTGGCAAACCCAGACCTATGGGCACATGCTTGCTAGGATACCCTGTCAATTTCCCAGAGCATGGTCAACTGGGCTAATGTAATATCCAAGAAGTTGTTAGAGATAAAAGGAATGAGATGCATATATTTAAAGGTTTTAATAATCAAAAGTGACACATACCATGATACCTGGACCAATTACCTCATGGAGCAAGAGCCTTCTTCGATACAAGACCAAGTCGAAGGTGATGGATGTTGTTGTGCTGACAAGATGAGTATGATGAAAGAAGAAAAGTATGGGCCCTCCAGGGCCATGCTGAGGTCAATCCTACTCTCGATACTCCATGTATGGGACCTGTGGGCCTCAAGACATGATCTCTTGGTTATCCCTAAAAATCAGGGATAACAGGCACCATTTTCAAGTGACCTATAAAGCTCTTTAATGACATAATACTAATGTGTTCATTAGTATAACATTTTTAATTATTGTCATAGTAATTAATATTTTTTGAATTGAGTAATATATTATATTTTAGGAAGTTGGTGTCATTTTTAAGTCCACAAGAGAAAATATTTCATTATTAAGTCTAGGTTTACCCTTGAATTGATCAAAATAAATTATGAATTAGAATAGCAACAAAATTTATTTCTACTATTATTTGTATTTTTGTATTAAAAACTAAGTAACCTATCGAGGTTTACTTCATCAATAATAGATTAATATATGAGAAATTTCTTACCTATAAAGTTATTTAATGAAATTGATCTTAATAATGTGTTGAATGTTTATTTTTAATGTTTTGATAAATTTCTTACGTATAAAGTTATTTAATGACATTGATGTTAATATTGTATTCAAAGTACTATATTTTTTTATAGGAAGTTGGTGCCTTTTTAAAGTCCACAAGAGAAAATATTTGATTATTAAGTCTAGGTTTACCCTTGAATTGATCAAAATAAATTATGAATTAGAATAGCAAAAAAAATTATTTCTATTATTATTTGTATTTTTGTATTAAAATCTAAGTAACCTATAGAGGTTTACTTCATCAATAATAAATTAATATATGAGAAATTTCTTACCTATAAAGTTATTTCATGACATTGATCTTAGTAATGTGTTCAATGTTTATTATTAATTGTTTTTAACAATAAAAATCAATTAAGAATTAGAATAGCAACAAAGTAGTACAATTTGATTTTTTTCAAATACTAGATGGGACACTGAAAAGTGAGTGAACTAAATATTGCAAGTTCTCAATGTTTATTCATGAAGTGTTTGAAAATATTATATTGAAAAGAACATATTAATATTCCTCTAAAACTTAGATTCTTTACATAATTTATATTATCATTAATATTTGTATCTCTGTATTAAAGAAAAGTTTATCAAAAATTGACTCATGAATAATAGTTTGTATAAGAATTTTCGTACCTCTAAATTTGTTTAACGACTTAGTAATTGTGTTTGTTACTATTATTATCCATTTTGATAATTGATACTAAGTAACTATTTTATGTGTGTTTAGTATAATGTTCACACCACTTTAAAGTTTGCAAGTTGTTTTAGTATCAAAATCAAATTATTATGAATTAGAATGCTTATGAATTAGAATACAACATAGTAGTAAAATTTGATTTATATAAAATATAATAACGAATATTAGGGAAAAATCAGTTGAAACTATATTGCAAGAGTCTAGTATTTATTGATGAAGTGTTCAAAAATATAATAATACTAATTATCTACTTCAATTATGTTTTAATACACCAAATCTAGAAAATGTTTTTAAGTGCATTATTGGATTTGATTATGCAAGGTTGATATAATGAGAAATTATGTTGATCTAAACAAAGCATTGAAAAGTTAAATATTGAATGGTGTCATGTAATTTGCATAAAGCATTGTCACATGAATACATTGAAGTTGAGCAAAATTTTCATATATGTATTAAATAATATAAAACTCAAAAAATAATATGAAAATAATATTTGATATACAATAAACATTGAAAAAGTGTGTCTTCATGTATATTATTAGACACTTCAAAGGACAAAATTGCAATCATGAATCATCTCCACATGATCTCATGGTATTCACTCAAGTAGATCAAGTACAACTTCTACACCACATTTTTTTATCTTGGTCTTCCTACAATGTTCTTTCTTTGGCATCCATTGCCAAACAATGGTATTAATTGTAATAGATTCAAGTTTCGTGTCATTGGGATTTGGTACCAAATATCGTTCTAATATTTTTTCTATGTATTTCCCTGAACTAGGCTTCCACCATCAACCTTTACATGAAGAGTCTCACTTTTATCATCTTGGAAGATATCCGAGGTGGCTTTTGCCATCCAAATCAGGTCCCCTTTATCCTCATTTCCTAATCTAACTAGAAACATCTTTCATTTTTCAACATCAATCATATGATTGATTGTTGGATTTCTCTTGTTGCACTTGGGTCCAGCATATATTGGTTCATCTGTCACATTATCAAAATCCCCATCCATAATACTTGAGATTACATAGAGTGCATTAGGGTTAGCATTGACAATTTGCCTTGTCTTGGGACATAAATCCTTATAATATGAATCACTTCCTTCCACTATTGTATGATCATTGTAGATTTCATCTAATGTACCAAGAACTCTTTCCCAATAATCTACTTTATTTTTCCATTCCTCTGTAACAATTTGTGAATCATCATTGTCAATAGTGTCTTTCCATATTTTTATGTATGATGCTACTCCTTTATTTAGTTCTTTTAAATAGACATCATTCTCTTTGGTACCTAAGAAAGATGGCTTCTCAGTGGGAAATTTAGGTGGACCTTGCTTATATACACTCCACAACTCAATTGGTTTCGACCACTCAATATCTCTGATGGATTCTTTGTACCTTAGTACTAGAAAATAATTGAGTACAATAAATTGGAAGTATTGGACATTAGGATGTCCGACTAGTGCATTTTTCCCTCCTTTATGTATCCATTAAGGAAACTTTTGAAGTCATACACCTTGTCAATCAGTGTAGGTGGGAAAACTTTATTTTCTTCAATCGTGCGATATGTATCCATCATTTCATGTAAAGAATACATGTCTTTACTTTTCAAGTTGGAAGAAATTATTCCATAGGTTCCATCTATGTATTCATGAGTGTGTCCCACAAGCAAGAACCCGACCTCAATAGTGATGAAGACACCAAGTGCAGTTAAAAGTGATAGAAACATGAAAAGATAACAATTCTTATTATTACATGTTGCATTGTCCAACTGTAACAACAAATGTGGAGGAAGAGGTTTAAAATCAACACTCTGATTTTTTGATATTCTATGAGATAGAAAATCATCCTTGTACACTCTACATTTTGAGTAAATATTATTGTCTAGTAATGCATTTGAGAGTGGGTTTCTAGAACTACCACTCTCATAAAGAAAATCACCATACATATCAAGGTATGGGTCTTCAAGGTCCCTCAAGCACTTTGCAAGGGATGTAATGGTAAATTGTGATCCCATATGTATAAATGGAAAGGATAAATGACCAAAACCTCATTTCTTATGCCCATCTGTTAACATACCTGTCAATGAAAAACCCAAGTTTGTTCTGGCAATAGATTTTGATTTGACACATAGCCTTGGGATTGAAGCCTTTGTTTTGTCCATTTTATCATGGATAATGCTCAAATACTCCTTTGGGAACTGCTCTGACATAATTCTATGGGAATAGTAGCAATATATTCCACACATAATAGCCTTGTTAAGTGTGTTCAATATACCTCATGCCATTTCATCCAACTCTTTTGTAGTTGCTGACTTCATCTGTGATTTCAACACGATACATTCACTACGTTTATTGAAGTTGGTATTCTTTGAGAATGTCACATCTCAAAAATGAGTATTCCATATCTTGCTCATTGTTGGTTGTGATATTGATGGGTAATTGAGATTTTGAAGAGCCTCATTGATCTCATTTAACAAAGAAATTTGTGTGTAAGTAGAAGGAAACAATATTAAAGGATCAGACCTTCCATCTTTTTCAAATTGACATGTTTGGTTTGGTGAATAATATGAATTATCCATTACAATTTTGTGTAATATTTCTATGGATTCCATGGTATGTGCATGTGCTTTGCATGTGTTGGTGTTACCGTGAATGGATTTGATGTGTCCATGCAAGAAATAAACTTATAGAAGGTTCTTTGAGGAATATTATGTATCTTGTACCATGATTTCTTACAAATAATATTACCATTAAATCTCATGTCCTTTACTTTTCTAACAATACGAGATATGCCATGGCCAGGTATTTTTGACATGATTGCGTTTGAAAGGAGTGAATTCAAGACAAATTACCGAACACCATTTTTATTTGTGCCTTCCATACTCCTTCTAGCAATTACAATGGCCTTCCTATCCACATGTTGAATATAATCTTGTTTACAACATTCATCTGCTGCCAAAAGTCAGATTTCTTTCTCTTCATCTATCCTTGTTTGACATTTTGCAACTTTGTTTGTAGCCATAACTCGTTTAATCTTTTTATATGGCCTTGTTACATGCATATCATTTGAGTCTACATTTTTTTCATTATAAATATCCCCATCACATTTTTCTAAGGTACTTGTGTCCTCTATCACATCCCATATCACCATTTCCTTGGGTGGTTCCTTGAACTTTTCTTTGACCCTTAACATCTCACCTTTGTTGTCCACCAATTTATTTATTGGCCATATAACCAAACAATGTATAGACTTATCACATATCCTACATCTTTCACAATTTCCATGTTTCTCTTCCATGCAAACACTGAAGTCCATTTCACCTAGTGTTTCACCCTCAACCATGTCAGCGCCGTAGATATAAACTATCATTCTTTTGGCAATGCAGATGCTTTCTCCTATGCATCCATGTGTAAGAAAAATCCTTGTACATGTGAATGCAACCCTATCTTTGGGAATATTTGTGCCTGAATATTTGTACCTTCTCAATTTTAACCAGTATGCATCCTTTTTTCACCATCCTTCCATACACATTATGACCAAGATATTTATTGAATACAAATCCCTCACCTACCTTCACTCCACATTGTAGAATATCTACCTTATCTCCAATAGAAAATGCAGAAGAAACATTTTCACCTATACACCAAATTAAAGAAACTTAGTATTTGCTAAAAAAAACATTCAGTATACTATCAATAACACTTAACAATATTTGCTAAAATAAACATTCAATATATTATCAATAACATTTAACACGTGATTTCATATTTTGATTTACCTATGTTGTGCCTCAAATCCACGATCTTCCATGGATATATGTCCCCTTAATCAACACATTCTAGAATCAAATGTGGTTGAGTGAAATCAATTATCAAAATTGTAACATAGTCTTCATGAACCCTTTCTCTACCATAATAAGTCCCAGTGTCTTCATATTCAACCATTCCTAGCCCAATAACTTGACCATTAATGAGGAGGTCAACATAGTCCCCTTTTGTCAAAGTTATATTTGTGGGATGATCATGACAATGATGTTCCAAATCTGATTATGTCCAAATATCATAAGATTCCAATGCATACCCTAGTGTATGCTCAAATCCTGTTGGATGTGGTAGAGGAGCATCATGTTTTAACACCTTCTCAATTTTAATCACTATGCGTCCTGTCTTTACCATCCTTCCATGAACCTTATGACCAAGCTCTGTATTGAATATGGATCCCTCACCTACCTTCACTTCAGATTGTAGAAGATCTACCTTTTCTCCAATAGAAAATGCAGAAGAAACATTTCCATCTGTACACACAATTAAAGAAACTCAGTATTTGGTAAAAAAAACATTCAGTATACTATCAATAACACTTAATAGTATTTTCTAAAATAAACATTCAATATACTATTAATAACACTTAACACATGCTTTGCGATTTTGATTTTCCTATGTTGTGCCTCAAATATATGATCTTCCATGGATGTATGTCCCCTTCAACAACATCTTCCACAATCATATGGGGTTGAGTGACATCAATTATCAAAGCTATAACATAGCCTACATTAACCCTTTCTTTTCCACAATAAGTTTCAGTGTCTGTAGATTCAAACCTTCCTAGCCCAATAACTTGACCATTAATTAGGAGGTCAACATAGTCCCCTTTTGTCAAAATTATATTTTCCATTGTAACGCCTATGAATTATGTAACACACAATTGAATTGTAATTTGTAATTAAGGTTAAACGATGTAAAGTGTCTCTTATATTTTAGCAAAAACACAAGCTTCAAAAAAGTAATATAGTTGCAATAGTTAAAAATGGTGTGCTAATGATTTTGTACACAATGAAAAACCTTTCCCCACCATCCACCAAAAGGCACTCTATGTATCAATTACACACAATTAGAGATCCAAGTAGTATCAAAGAATGAAAAATATCAACTCACATCAAACCACCAACTTCCTATTTAACTTTGGAGATGACACTTGTTTTATTGTTGTATGTGTATGAATTGTTCTCATAAGAAATTTACAAAAGAAGAAAGGAGAGGATTGGTTTGAATTGAAACTATATGAACTTGGCATATCATCCATTGGTCATATCATCACACATATACCATGCCCATTCTTATGATGTGCTTTCAAGCCAAAAAAAAAAATTATTTGTGTGCTTCTCAATTTCCTAGCTTCAAAATAAATTATGTCATATTATAGATCTCCTTAGGTCAAACCTTAAGGTGTTGTAAGGCATAACAAAATCTCCCACCAAATGAAAAATTTCTCTTAACCCGATATGATGTAGGAGCATCTCCAACAAGAAGTGAGCGGGGGACAAATGCCAACGCATTTTGGCACATGTTCAAAAGTGTTTAAATCGTTTTGAAGTGGGATACACCAAACATAAATGAAGTAGTTAAGAAAGGGCATGCTTGTGATTATAATCAGACCTTGAGCGTCCCACTCTCATCCAAAGGATTAAGAAGCATTTATGCTGGTAAATGGAAGTAGGTAGAATTAAATTCCAAATTAGACAGTTTTAGGAGTGGAGGGAAACATGATATAGACACCCTCATATTGTATCATTTGTAACATTAGAAACATTATCAATGAAAGAGAGCATAGGAGAGAAGAACAGAGAGCTATGTAGAGTAAAAACCCATGTATAGGAGTTCTGGATTAATACAAAGATATTTAGTTCAAACTCATGGTGTTCAATTGCTTTTTATGTTTGTACATGCTGATTGATATATTCTTGTTTACTCTCTATTAGGCATTTGCTTTGATGCGTGAATGTATGATTTCCTATTTAATGTCTGAAATTTGAAGAGAGGGAGAGTAAGGAATGAGTTTCAATTGTTTCTCTATCTAAGCAAGAGTTTTCCTACAAGAAGTGTAGTGAAATTGTTCTCAAGGTGTGCATTGACAGAAATCAAAGTTTGTCTCTAAAAGCTTAGGAGGGATAACATTGTTCTCATTCTTGGTGCAAGTTAAGCACAGGAGCCATGAAAAGTGTGCATTGGCCGAGTAGAGTCTCAGAGTTTGCAACTTGAGGGATTTGTTGAAGGATTGTTGTTGCAAAGAGAGTGCACAGAGTCTAAGAATTCAAATACTTGGAAGTATTTGAAGGGTTGCCGCAAGGAGTGTGTGCAGGAGTCTTTTTGAAGACTCGAGTTTTTGGTAAATGCTCAGAAGAGTTAGTGCCTTGAAGTGTTGAAAGGAGGCATAGTGAAGTTGTTTTGCAGGTGGACAAGCTCCGTGAAGGAATACCTTGTTCATTTCGTAGGAGTTGTTAAGGAGGCATTGGATGGTCGGAATTCTCTGTGGAGAATTCATGAAGTCCAGAGAACTGTTAGATCTTGCAAAGGAGCAAGGAGAGTTATGACCAGTGTTTTCTAAGGTGTAAAGCTTAGAAGATGAAATAGTTTAGGATCTGAGCCAACAGGGGCCGTTGGATCATTCACGTAATATCATTTCGAGGTTTCACGAGTTGGAGAACCGAAAGCCTTGAAACGAGATTCTTGAAATCACAAAGTGCGAAGTCCCGAAGGGGCAAAAATATTTAAAGATTATGGACAGTGGAGAGCGGACAGGTGGCGTACTTGTCGACATGGAGGTCAAACATTTGTTGACCATTTCATGGTTTCGTTGGTTTAAGAACCGAAAGTTTAGCATCAGGATTCGTGAAATTGTGAAGTTTGAAACTCTGAAAAGGCGAGAAGTTTTGTTGTGGGACCCACATTGACAACATGTCAAAATTTGGTATTTCAGCATATCGGAGGATAAGAATTCAAGAGTTTTTTCCCGAAAGTCCCGAAGTCATGAGTTGCGATAAGGAGTAACGAGGAGTTTGGGACCTCGACACTTCGGGTGTCGAGATACAAAGGAATCGGCACTTCGAAAAGTGAAGTCACGAAGTGTTGAAGCTAGGCACGAGGGACACGTAGTAGAACCACAAGGCGGGCCCGTGTGATATATAGGCAGACACTCATCACCTAGAAAAAGGAGTCAACACTCTGTTGAATTCTCGCATCTCGGGAATTCATGAGATAAGAGCATGGGGGCTCGATGTTGAAACTCATGAAGTGGCGAGTAGCAAGAGGTGGTAGTGTTAAGCCTAGCTAGTGGTAATGTGTGGAGGGCACTGACAAGGTAAGGAGCCATACATGTATCGACATTTTGGGTATCATGAGATTGGGAAGGAAGACTCAAGGGTTTCAACTCGCGAACTCTCAAGATTGTGAGTTGTGACAAGCACCTTTGGGAATAGGCCTAGGTCATAGCATTGTGGTCACTTAGAGAAGGTGGAGCTCATTCCTAGTGTTGTTCGCACAGGGGATTTTCTGAAAGGGCCTGTGGATCGATTAAACTAAGATTCTAGCAAGGAATCGAAAGAGCTGATTTGGCTCAAAGGAGACAAAGAACGATCCTATGAGCAGACTTCAGCCTGAAGGTCGGGGAGGTCTGCGTCAGTGTGGTATCAGAGACCAGAAAGATTTCTTTGCTTTCTGTAGTGGGGAAAAGAAAGATTCACCATGCCGCCAAGAAGAAGAGATGGAAAAACACCTGATCCACCAGAGGAGAGGGAAATGCTAGGATAAAGGGGTAGGCAGGTGCCAAATCCAACCATGGAAAGAGAGATGCATAACCTACGTGCCAGAGTCGTGGACATGGAAATAAATAAGAGGCGCACAGCCGGTGCTGGAGATGCCAGTGAATATAAAAGTGAAGATGAAGCTGGATATGAAGGAGAAGAAGTTGCAACAGAAGATGTAGCAAATGAACACCTGATTAGAGTTGTTGCAGGAATGGGTGCTAGGGAAAAAATGGACATTCCAGTATATGAAGGAAACATGGATGTTGAAGAACTTCTAGACTGGATTAGATATCTGGACATGTATTTTTACTATGAAGATGTCAAGGAAGAAAAGAAGGTCAAACATGTTGTCACAAGATTGAAAGGACATGCAACATTGTGGTGGGATGAACTACAAGATGAAAGACGCTGCAAAGACAAGAAGAAAATCAAGAGTTGGGATAGAATGGCTACTAAGATGAAAGAAAAATTCATTCCCAGGTATTACCAAATTACTCTGTTTCAGAGAATGTAGAATTTGAGACAGAAACTGATGTCAGTGAAGGAATATACTGAAGAATTCTACAAGTTGAACATTAGAGCAGGTCATCGGGAAAGCGATGATGAAAAAGTTGCTAGGTATATGAATGGTCTGAGATATGACATTCAAGATGAGATGAGCATGATGATCATTCAGACCATAGAAGATTCTTATCAGATGGCTTTGAAGGATGAAGAGAAGCTGAGCCGAAAGCAAAGCCAAAGAGGCCGAGGTAGAAGTCAGCCCAGGGGCAAAACAATTGTCCGAGATAGGAGTCAGAAGCCTAAGGTAGAATGGAAGAAACCTCTACCTCAAACTAAGAGAGGTGGAAGCTCATAGAGAGGGTAGTATACCAAATAAAGAGGACAGTATGCTGATAACAACACTTTTCCTCGCACTAGAGGTAGAGGAAGAGGCAGAGGTGGAGTAATAAAATGCTTCACATGTGGAAAGAATGGACACAAATCTTATGAATGTCCAGATAAGAAGAAAGAAGGTGGTGAAACTCACATTGCCAAAGAACAGAGGCGGAATGTTGAGGTAGAGGATGCTGAAGGTGGAAGATCACTGGTGATGAGGAAGGTTCTCTTAACGCTAGAAAAAGAGGCAGAGAATCCAGTGCAAAGGAACAATCTTTTTCGGACTGCTTGCAAAACCAAAGATAGGGTATGCAAGGTCATCGTGAATTGTGGTAGAACAGACAATATTGTTTCTACAGAGATGGTAGAAAATATGGAGATGGAGACTATTGAACATCCAAGTCCATACAGAGTTTCATGGCTACAAAAAGGGCATCAGGTAAATGCCACTAAACAATGTTTAGTTGAATTTAAAATATGAGGATATAACGATAAGATATTGTGTGATGTCATTCCCATGGATGTTTGTCATCTATTGTTGGGTAGACTATGGTAATATGACAGGAATTTGATTCATGACAGGAGGACGAACACATACACCCTAGAGAAGAATGGAAGAACTCACATGTTGTTGCCGATTAAGGACAAGGAAGTAAAACCTAAAGTAAGAAACGATATACTTCTCATGAGTGGGAAGGAACTTCTTATAGAGGTTAAGAAGAAGGAGGAACCACAATTCATTGTGGTCAGGAAGCCTAAAATTTTTTTGACCAGCACAAGAGTGGATGATCTACCAGAGGAAATCTAGGAGTTGCTGGAGGAATTCACTGATATAGTAGTGGACAAACTACCTTGTTCGCTTCCACCGATTAGAAGTGTGAGTCATCATATTGATATCATACGTGGAGCTAGTTTACCAAACAAAGAAACGTACAGATTGATGCCACAGGAGAATGAAGAAGTCAAGAGACAGGTCTAGTACTTAATGGACAAAGGGTTGGTTATAGAAAGCTTGAGTCCGTGTGCTATTCCGACAATGCTCAGTCCAAAGAAAGATGAAGGCTAGAGGATGTGTACTGACTCAAGAGAAATTAACAGGATTACGATTAGATATAGAATTCCATTGACAAGGATGGATGATTTGATGGATTGCTTGAGTGGAGCAATTTTTTTTTCAAAGATTGATCTGAAAAGTGGATATCACCATATTCGTATGAGAGAAGGAGACGAATGGAAGACAACATTCAAGACCAATGAAGGGTTGTATGAATGGCTTGTTATGTTGTTTGTCTTAACAAACACATTGAGCACTTTCATGAGATTGATGAATGAAGTCCTGAAGGATTTCATCAGAAAATTTGTCATTGTGTATCTTGATGACATACTGATTTTCAGTAAAACAGAGGCAGAGCATCTGAAACATTTGACTACAATGATGCAGAGGCTACAGTAAGAGAAGTTGCTGATAAACATGAAGAAATCCTCATTCATGAAGATAGAACTCATTTATTTGGGGTTTGTTATTTCTGCAGACAAGTTGAAGATGGATCCAGATAAAGTGGAGGTGATTAAGAATTGGCCATCGCCAAAGAGTATCTTTGAAGTTTGACGTTTTCACGGATTGGCTAGTTTCTATAGAAATTCATCAGGAATTTTAGTGGAATTAGCGCACCAATGATGGACACAGTGAAGAAGAGACACAAGTCTTTTCACTGGATAGAAGAAGTAGAGAAAAGCTTCAATTTGTTGAAAAGGAAAATTACGGAACAACCAATTATGGTGTTACCGAATTTCAAAAAGACATTTCAAGTAAAATGTGATGCAAGTGGATTTTCAATAGGGGCAGTCTTGAGTCAAGAAGACAGCCCGATAGCATACTTCAGCGAGAAGCTGAATGAAGCAAAAGTGAAATACTTCATGTATGACAAGGAGTTATATGCTATTATTTAGGCATTGAAGAATTGGAGACATTACTTAATCCCGAAGGAGTTTTTTTTGTACATCGATAACCATGCTTTGCAATTAGTGACTCAATAGGATAAGTTGAACCAGAAGCATGCAAAATGGGTTGAATACATGCAGAACTTTACTTTTGTAATTAAGCATATTTCTAGAACTGCTAACAAAGTTGTTGATGCTTTGAGCAGGAAATGTTTGCTATTGCAGGAGTTTAGAGTCAAAACTTTGGGTTTTGATAACCTCAAGGAAATGTACACAGATAATCCAAATTTTAAGGAGGTGTATGAAGCAGCTAAGAATCCAATTCTCAGGGACAGAAGTCAATGGATAGAATACATGATCCAGGAAGGATTACTGCTTAAGGGTAATCAACTTTGTATTCCAAAATGCTCCATGAGAGAGAATTTGTTGAAGGAGAAACACAGTGGAGGATTGGTCGGGCATTTAGGTCATGACAAGACATTCTCAAATTTAAGTGAATCATATTTTTGGCCAGGAATGAGAGCAGACATCAAAATATTCATGGACAGATGTAGAATTTGTCAGCATTCAAAAGGAAAGAGGCAGAATGTAGGCTTATATCAACTGTTACCCATACCAGAGAGGCCATGGGATGTAGTAAGCATGGACTTCATATTGGGGCTACCGAGAAAAAAAAGAGGGTTCGACTCGATCTTTGTAGTGGTGTATATATTTTCTAATATGGCACAATTCATACCATGTCAGAAAACCAGTGACACAACTCACATTGTGAACCTCTTTTTCAAAAAAGTCATTTGACTTCACGGCTTACCAAGGAGCATTGTCTTAGATCAATACACCAAGTTCATGGGACACTTCTGGAGAACCTTATGGAAAAATCTAGGAACAAACATGTCGTTTAGTTCATCTTATCATCCTCAGATGGATGGATAGATAGAAGTTGTCAACAGAAGTTTGGGAGACTTGCTGAGAAGTTTGGTGATAGAACATCACAGTCAATGGGACAATATTCTACCACAGGTAGAATTTTCTTATAATGGATCGATCAATAGAAGCATGGGGAAGATTCCATTCCAAATTGTTTATTGGACATATCCAAGAGGATTTTTTAAATTGAGAGATTCAGAACAGACTACGACTATAAGTGATAGTGCAGAGGATTTCACAGAAGCGATGAAGGAACTTCATAGCTAGGTGAAGGGACGACTGCAGAACTTGAGCCAAGAGTATAAGAGAAGAGCAGATTAACACAGGAGAGAACTTCAGTTCAAAGTTGGTGATTTGATCCTTGCACACTTGAGAAAGGAAAGGTTCCCAAGAGGGACATATAATAAATTGAAAATGAAGAAAATTGGACTGTGCGAGATCATAAGGAAAATTGGGGCAAATGCTTATGAGATTGAATTACATGATGGGATCAGAATTTCTCCGATATTCAACATATAAGATTTGTACCCATACAAATCTGGATAAAACAGTGAACAACCAGAGGTTCAGTGGACAAAGTAGATGCCAGTTGCAAAGAAGCCACAGAAGGAAAGCATACTGGACAAAAGAGTTAGTAAGAGGACCAGGTGAAAGGAATATTTTGAATACTTGGTCAAGTGGAAGGGACATCCAATTGAAGATGCTAGGTAGGAAAATGAAGCAGAGATCCAAAAGCATGGGCAAACTTTGTGAGAGCTCATGGACAGGAGCCCATGAAAATTTTCAAGCGAAGGAGTATGATGCAGGAGCATCGCCAACAACAAGCGAGTGAGGGACAAACGCCAATGCATTTTGGCACATGTTCAAAAGTGTTTAAATAATTTTGAAGTGGGATACTCCAAACATAAATGAAGTAGTTAAGAAAGGGCGTACTTTTGATTTTAATAAGACCTTGAGCGTCCCTCTCTCATCCGAAGGATTAAGAAGCATTTATGCTGGTAAATGTAAGTAGGTAGAATGAAATTCTAGATTAGACAGTTTTAGGAGTGGACAAAAATGGGATATAGACACCCTAATATTGTATCATTTGTAACATTAACAACATTATCAATCAAAGAGAGCATAGGAGAGTAGAAGAAGAGAGCTTTGTAGAGTAAAAACCCATGTACAGGAGTTCTGTATTAATACAAAGATCTGTAGTTCAGACTCATGGTGTTCAATTGCTTTTTGTGTTTGTACATGCTAATTGATATATGCTTTTTTACTCTCTGTTAGGAATTTGCTTTGATGCATGAATGCATGATTTCATATTTAATGTATGAAATCTGAAGAGAGGGAGAGTAAGGAATGAGTTTCAATTGTTTCTCTGTCCGAGAAAGAGCTTTCCTGCAAGAAGTGCAGCGAAATTGTCCGCAAGGTGTGCGTTTATAGAAATCAGAGTTCGTCTCTAAAAGCTCAGGAAGGATAACATTTTTCTCATTCTCGGTGCAAGTTAAGCACAAGATCTGTGCAAAGTGTGCACTAGCCAAGTAGAGTCTCATATTTTGCAACCTAAGGGAGTTGTTGAAGGACTACTGTTGCAAAGAGAGTGCACAGAGTCTAAGAATTCAAATACTTGGAAGTATTTGAAGGGTTGCCACAAGGAGTGCATGCAGGAGTCTTTTTGAAGACTCGAGTTTGTGGAAAATCTTAGAAGAGTTGGTTCCTTGAAGTGTTGAAAGGAGGCGTAGTGAAGTTGTTTTGCAGATGGACAAGTTCCGTGAAGGAATACCTTGTTCATTTTGTAGGAGTTGTCAAGGAGGCATTGGATGATCGGAATTCTCTGTGGAGAATTCGCGAAGTCCCTAGAGTAGTCAGATCTTGAAGAGGAGCAAGGAGAGTTATGGCCAGTGTTTTCTAATGTGTAAATCTCAGAAGAAGAAAGATCCATAGGATCTGAGCCAACAGGGGCCATTGGATCATTCACGTAATCTCATTTCGGGGTTTCGCAAGTTGGAGAACCGAAAGCCTTGCAACAAGATTCGCGAAATTGAAAAGTGTGAAGTCCCGAAGGGGAAAAAAGATTTAAATATCGTGGAAATTGGAGAGTGGACAGGTGGCATACTTTTCGACATGAAGTTCAAACCTTTGTTGACCATTTCAGGATTTCGTGGGTTGAAGAACCGAAAGTTTAGCATCAGGATTCACAAAATCGTGAAGTCCAAAATTCTAAAAAGGCGGGAAGTTCCGTTGTGGGACCCACATTGAAAACATGTCGAAATTCATTATTTCAACATATCAGAGGATAAGAAGTCAATACTTTTGTCTCAAAATTCCCGAAGTCATGAGTTGCGATAAGGAGTAACGAAGAGTTCGGGACCTCGGCACTTCGGGTGTCGGGATACAAAGGAAGCAACACTTCGGGAAGCAAAGTCACAAAGTGTCGAAGCTACGCACGAGGGACACATAGTAGAACCACAAGGTAGGCTCGTGTGATATATAGGAAGACATGTGTCGCCTAGCAAAAGGAGTCAACACTCCGTTGACTTCTCGCATCTTGGGAATTCGTGAGATAAGAGCATGGGGGCTCGACATTGAAACTCGTGAACTGGCAAGTAGCGAGAGGTGATAGTGTTAACCCTAGCAGATGGTCACACATGGAGGGAGTTGACAAGGGAAGGAACCATACCTATATCGGCATTTTGGGTATCACGAGATTGGGAAGGAAGAGTCAGGGGTTTTGACTCGCAAACTCACGAGATTGCGAGTTGTGACAAGCAACTTTGGGAATAGGCCTAGGTCATAGTGTTGTGGTCACTCGAAGAAGGTGGAGCTCACACCTAGTGTTGTTCACACAGGGGAGTTGCCGAAAGGACCTGTGGATCGATTGAATTGAGATTCCAGCAAGAAATCGAAAGAGTCGATTCGGCTCAACGGAGACAAAGAACGATCTTGTGAGTGGACTTTATCCCAAAGGTTAGGGAGGTCTGTGTCATGATACCATCATGTAGAGATTCTATAGAAATGAAATTCTCATTAGCCATGAGAATTTTTCCCCCAATTGCTTCTGAGAACATCAACCTAAGGCTCTCAATCTCACAAAACACTCTCTCTAGGGATTCCAATCCTACCTAGGCTCCAATACCATATGAAATTTTACACCTACAAGAGATACATAAACACAAGCGTGCACACATAGATAAAATCCCATATCTAATGTGGAAATCCAAACCCAAGAAAACCACAAAAATATATCTTCAGTGCCCTTGACCAAGTCAACCAAGACCATGCCCAATTCAACCAACACCATCCATTTGAGACACATTATAATATAGACAATAAGCCTCTTAAATGCATTGCCATCACATGAAAAGCATGGACTAAAACCATGTGCCACAATAAACCACAAGAACTCAATGATTAACCTAACATGGCTTTGAAAGGGGAAGGAGAAATTGGTATTGCCGATGAAACCAATATGGAAACCAAGTCCTCTTAATACTAGTAAGGATGAAGTTCAATATTTAGGAAGAGGATAAAGCAATGTCCATAATAGAACTCACATTTTTTAATAATATTCAAATAGACATAATTATAAGGCCAGCGAAAAGATGTAGTACTATTTAGTCCAAAATAGGTAATGTACTTCCATACAAAAATTTATAACATGAATTATGTGGAGGGAAAAGGTATGAGTGATCACATTTTTTTACTCAATTTATTTTCCCATTTTGCTAGTGTTAGGGATGACTATAAAGTCTTGCAATCCCAAGATTTATAATTTTATTGAAGTCATTGCCACAATCATTTTATACTTTGAAAATAATAACTTATGTTGAATAGAGAAAATTCATATTTTGAGATGGTTTTTGATGCATTGTTAGAAGAAATTAGAATAATTGATGCAAGAACACCAACATTAGGGGATAAGTTTCTCTCTATGCCAAAAGAAAGGGGAAACAAAATATTTTCCAACAAAGCCATGTTGAAAGAGTAACAAAAATGGGTGCAAAAGAAACAAAATGAAACAATTTTTGAAGTAATGTAAGGCCAGACTACATGCCAACAACAGGGTGGCAAGCAACCACAAAAATATAAGAACAAGAAAAATATAAGGTGCAATTATTGTCATATGCTAGGGCACATACAAAGAGACTATTAGAAGTGGAAGATTGCATTGTTTCATCTTGTCATATGTAGAAACCAACATGATCAAGATTTTAAAAATGATATGGAGAACTCCAATGACTAAGATTTCTTCACTATATACTTAGGAACGACATAGCACATGACAAGGAAATAAAAATTGCTCCAGATTTATTGCCATATTTACATGAATAAAATTATCTACTTTAGAGATAAAAGATGCCATAAATTATATGACATTGGAGAGTTGTAATGTGATATCCCCAAAAATAAAATAATTTTGAAATTTCAATTTGCTGGAAATTTATTTTCGTTTTTAGTAAATTTGAATTTGGAAATTTTTTTCCATTTATGGAAATTCCGAATTTCGAGTTTGATGTTTGTAATTAATTATTATGACTGTTGGGCAGAGTTCTGATTGGACTCAACTAACTATTTGACTATGACACTTGTATAAAAAAAACAGAATATTTATATTAATTGCAGGAGGACAAATGGAAGAGTCGTGTTAAAATTAGTTGACCATGACTCCATGAGTGGGGAACAAGTTGGAACTACCTCTGGGCTGATTATTACAAGTGGAAAATCATAGATTTGGCCATTGGCAACCCCCAAAAATCAAGGATTTAGAAAGCTGCGAAAATCCCCCCCCAAGGGAGGGAAAAAGACCTAGGAAAAATTGATAAATAGCATATGCGAGGAGGTAGGACACTGCCAAGTATGCTGGGGAAAATGATTTTTGAGATCTCTTGCTGTTGTGAACACTGTGTATTGAGTGTGAGGCAAGAGGAGTCTATTGAAACAGTTTTTCCTTGCTGTTATGAGCACTGCTGAGTAAGTGTGACTGTAATGAACCTCAAAATTCACACACACAAAAAAAATCTTGTGTACATGTACAACAATCTTATTTCCTTTTAATCCTCTTATCCTAAATTAATATAAAGTTACCACTTCTTGTTTTGGTAGTGAGTTACATGTGATCATAAGTTCTTAGATAGGGATATCATAATTTCTTTACAACTTATTGTTATCTATTGTTTTGTTTTTCCAAAGCCACCTTATATTAAGGAGTTGCAACTTCCCTGAGTCTCTTTCATACTAATGCGAGGGTTAAACAAGGTATGGCCTTATGGTGCCAAATATGATATCTATATAGGATCCATGAGGAGGTTAACATTATTCAAAAATAAAAGTTTAATTGGTTTTCAAACCAATTCGAACATTAAACTCGCACCTTGGAAATAAAATACGCAGAGGTCAACTTGTGAAGTTATGGTTATAATCACGTTCTCACAACTTACTTGGTAGGTAACGATAAGGGCTATTCGCCTCGGTTGGTTAATGCCAAGGTAGTTGGGTTTAAGAAAATCATTGTAGCAAGTTATCCATTTGGTTACCTCACCATTAATACTCTGATCCACCGATACAGGCTGGAACCCTCATGCCTTAAAGGCCTATTTGCAACATTTAAAGAACCTAGGAAAAAGTCTGTGTAGTCAGAGCTTGACTGGCATGCCCTAATGAAAAGTAGCACATACCCTATAATCATATGGCCCAGGTATGAGACCCCATCCTCTTTAATCCTTGCGAAAGGTTACTCCAGCAGTTTCCCACTCATTCTAGTTTTGGTTTTGGGCGGAAGGGAACACCGTCTCAGTCCATTTTCGTTTGCATTCCAGTTTTTGGTTTAGTGAAGGAGATGAGAACATCTCAGACCATTCTTTGGTTGGCCTTAGCCTCGTGGATAAAAGTTTAGGATTCGGCCCTTGTTCCGGATGGGAGAAGACCTTAGGTGGAAGTTCTCGACAACAGCTCTGTGTGGGGTAAGTTTTACCCTCAACTATCTCTTTTTCCTTCATATTGTTTGGTAGGACTCTTCTTTCTCCTGATCTCGATCTGTCTTTCGGTAGTAATCTTCAAAATCAATGTGAAAGGGTCAGTGATACCCTGGCTAGCTTTAGTTCTTCACGGTTTAACCCCTCCTTTGTACTCATCTTTCCATCAGCCGAGTTATTCTCCTTCCTGTGAGGGACTTACTGCGATTGTCTGTTAAACGAGTGCATTCAGAATATGGTATATTTTTTTTGTTTGAACTTTCGGTAAAGTCCTGGTTCCCAGTTGTTTTCTTTGGTGAGTGTCATCTCCGGTCTTCCCTTACTCGGGTGTGCAATAGACCTGTCGGCCTACTATTGAACTTGAGAGGGTTTCTGTTAACTTTGCTAGTTCCATATAATGTTTGCAGCGTTCTCATGGATGGGGTCATTTAATCCTTCCTGTTCATATTTGAAAAGTCATATTAATTTTTATTTTTAATATTATTTTATGGTTATTATACGCAATTCTTTTTCTGTAGTGTTTTAATTGAGACTGGTATCCTTCACTAATGATGGGCCCCTTACTATGCGAGGGTACCCATCAGGGTGACACAGACTCCTCCTCTCTTCTCAGTCTGGGAGGCGCATAGGACAACGCAATGGAAGTCAGCAAGAGCACCCTTCTAGTTAAGTATTCATCGAACACTTTGCTAAATTTTGTTCTGTAATTAAATCATCATTCTATTCCTGTTGAATACATCGTAATTCTCCACATCGTTTTGTGTAGGTGCAGTCATGCCGAAGCATGGGGACGTCATTCTCACTCCTTCAAGAGGTATTCAGGTTTTAATATAGTGCCCTTACGTCTATTATGAGTTTATAAGCAATGATGGTCAAGGATTTGTCTCACCCTTAATGTTTGAAGTTATTTGTTCCAAGTTCTATGTTCGGTTGATATAGGGTAGACCCCTGATTTTTGTATATAAACATTCTGGTGCGAAGATATTTTAATCCAAACTCGCGCCTGGTTGGAACTATGATAGACAGACAGTCATACTATTTAACATTTTGATATTTATCCCTTGAGTATTATTTCTTGTGTGAAAAGGATTTTGTATGTCATTGTTTAAATGTTTTCCTTGGTGTTCCCGAAAATGATTTGTTATTACATATTCGAAAATCTCTAGTTATGTTCTAGAAATTAAATATCATTATTATGTACACATTCTCTTCTCAAAACATATTCGACTAATAATGGAGTACTACTGAAAAACTTGTATAAAACATCTGTGCATGACGGTTTTTCTTTTGCCGAGATTGGGTGATGACTTTCTGATTTTGTTTAAGCTTTGTACACTTGTATTCTTGTTATAGCACTAGTCATTTGGGTAGGAGTAGGACCTGAGTCTTATTCTGCATTTTACGATTTTGTTTTAAGAGACGACTGTAAGAAATGGTTTCGGGTAGCTTAAGTCTGTGGGACTCTGTCCAGATTCCTTTGGAGTTTCTTGTATAAGATCGACAAGGAAAATAAATGTTTACTGACTGTGGTTAAAAGGGATCGAGATTTTCTAGAAAAGAATTCAGGCTTACTTTTCCTTTCGTGTGCTTCATTACTCTTTTATACTAGATGTCATGTAGCATTGTACTTACGACATTAGTTTTACTATAGATGTGCCTCTAAATCTATGAAAAAGGTTATGCTATAGATGCACCTCTAAACCATAGGGTCATTACCAAAGTACCCACACTACCATGCTGATGTACAAATGTTCAGGTTTTCTAGAATGGGGTTTGGATAAGTTTTTGAATCGTATTCTTGTGTGAATGTTTTATGTATATCTGTCTAGTATTTTGAATACCTTAATAGGTTAGTCTATTTCAATGTCATATTATATCATCTAGAAAGCTCAATTTGTTTATACCTATATGCTCATGATATATTCACACAGTTCGATATACATTTCACTTAATATCTCCGTATTAAGCAGTATATTTACCTTTGAAAAAAAAATTGGATTGGTATTCTCATTAGAGGAGGCTCATTGTATACTATAAATAGCTTGTAGGAATATGAAATATGCCACAGTTATTGGTGCGCATGGCTTCAAGTATTCATGCAAACAATTCTATTTTTTTTTCATTTACTTAATAGAACTAAGAGGCTAACTGTAATCTGTAATCGATTATGGAATCAATAACTACTACAGAATTCATTTTTTTTGTTGTTTGGCACATTCCAATATCTTAGTAACTACTCGGCATCAAATCTAAATAATGAGTCCATTTCCAGCCAATAAAATAATAGATATTTCCATCACAGCCATCAACCATAATTTATACATAGAAGCAACCAGATTGCACACAAGACATTTAACTAGTATAAGGTAGAGTTACATATCTGAGTCAAATTGTGGAAAGACAAAGGGAACAACCATGTTCCTCCCAACCGTAGAATAGGGCAGCCAATCTACTTGCCCGAATTCACCCCCTAGACTAACCATGAGTCCATGAGGGCAAATTGGAATTTCCTCTCCAGCAATGTCCTTCAATTCCAACAGTATCTCCCTTGCCTCACAATCACACAATAGTGCTCATAACAACAAGAAAATAGAGAATAAATTCCATAGTATTCCTTCTAAGCATACTTGGCAGCATCTTGCCTCCTCACATATGCTATTTATTAATTTGCCTAGGACTTTTTCCCTCCCATGGGTAATTTTTGCATCTTTCTAAATCCCTAATTTTCAGGGGCTGCTAATGGCCAAATCACTGATTTTCGACTTGTAACAATCAGCCCAGAGTTAATTCCAATGTCTTCCCCACTCATGGAGTCATAGTTAGCTAAATTTAACATGGCTATTCCATTTGTCCTCCTACAATAAATATAAAATATTTTGTTTTCATACAAGTGTCAAAGTCAAATAGTTAGTTGGGTCAAATCAAGATTCTACCCAACAGTCATAATCATTAATTACAATCATCAAATTAAAAATTTGGAATTTCCATAAATGGCAAAAATTTTCCAATTTGAATTTACTAAAAATGGAAAGAATTTCCAGTAGTTAAGAATTATTTTATTATTATTATTTTGGGGGACATCACAGTGAGGAAAGAGGATAACTACTGGAATTGAAGGATATTGCTGAGAGGGAGTTCTGAGTTAACCCTCATAGACTCATGGTCAGTCTAGGGAGTGAATTGGGAAGTGATTTGGCTGCCCTGTTCTACGGTTGGGAGGAACGTGGTTGTTTTGTTTGTCTTCTCGTGATCTGGTTCAGATATGTTGCTCTACTACTATTTTGTTTGAATGATTTTATATATGATGCAATGTATTTGTTAAATTGGAACTGAAATGATTTCCATTTTCTGTTCGAATGATTTGATATCTGATGTCATGTATTTATTAAATCTTAACAAATGATAGAATTGGCCTTTTATTTGTTATGATAGTTGAAAGGATTTATGCATGGTTAAATTCTGGAAGAAATCTCCTCTAAATTAGATTCACTGTTATTTTTCTTTCTGTGTGAAATCAATGTTGAGATTGGCATATTGGGAGTGAAGGTTATGTTCTAATTTCCTTAATCTAACTGTATGAATAATGTCGGGAACAACATTCTGAGCATTGTAAACTATGCCACTTTTTCCTTTCCAGTAAACAGACTGTGTAGAGATAGATCTGTAGCTGAGGTAGGAAGACCGACTATTATACCAATTTTTCCTTATAGTTCATTAACCTAACCCGTATAAAGGTATCTCGAACAAGAGAATACAAAAACATAAAATCATACTATATAATTTGCAATGACATATCTATTATATGAACTACTTTAATAGTAAAGGAACCGGATGCACCCTTGCTTATTACTCAAATTTCCTTTGCCCAAGGTTGTACCAATTCGGCTATTCATATTTAGACTTTCTTGTTTTAATAATGATGCAAAACAAAAAAATAAAATAGAATGAGAAGTATCGAATCACAAAATGCTAAAGGACTGTGGGCCCAACATTTCATAATTTCGGGGTTCGGGATTTCGGGGTTTTCGAACACCTGATGCATAAACAAAAATGAAACAAGAAGTGTCGAATTGTGAAATGAAAAAGGGTTGTGGGCCCAACATTTTGGGATTTCAAGGTTAGTAAAGCAAAGGAACTCCTTGCATATGTAATAAGAAAATCCCGAACGCCGAAATATCGACTTTGTATTTTATCTTCTTTTAAAATATGCTCAGTCTTTGTTTGAATGATTCATGTATATGATTTTATGCGTCTAATTATGATCAGTTGAAATAATTTCCATGGATGACATCTATTCATTGTAAGAAGTTTATGTTCAAAGACTAAATTCTAGGAATGGTTCCTCCTGAAACAAAACGCTAGACAAAACTATCTACATATGAACTTGTTAGAACAAATCCACCTACAGGAGCATATTTAACTCTGAAATCTAAATTCTAGGTAGGATTTTCTATGTATAGATGAGCTTGAAAGGTACCGATCTATTTATAGGCATATGTGTACTTATATAATTGAAGTTCTATCATATCTAGCTTTGAATTATTGAATTGGAGGAAGCCTATACATATAGTACTTCGGGGTTTCGGGGTTCGGGGTTTTGGAGTTTCGCGATTCAGGATTTCACGACTTTGGTGGCAACAGTACTAGGCCCTTCGAACTCCCATGTCCCAAAATGCTGAAAAGGGATTAATTGGTTTTGGGTCCTCCTTTAGCCCCTATCCATATGATCACGCCCAATGACCTAGGGATAAATCCATAGAGCACATCGAGGTTTCATGTACCAGGATTTCACGACTTGCGAAAACAAGGCCTCTTACCTTTGGGTTTTCTGGGTTCCAAAATGACGAAACCTATTCATGCTAAACTGATTCAGGGTTTTGTGTACAGGGATTTCATGACTTGTGAAAATGAGAAGTCTTGACCTTTGGTTTTTCAGGTGTCGAAATGTCAACTAGCAGCCATGTGTTCCTCTAATGGACGGCTGCGACCTTTAGCCACGATCAACAGTTTTGATCTTTTCAGGATGATTTCTCCTTTTCAAAATTTGGGAGATTATTCACTCCCCTTCATGCACAAAGTTTAAACCTCGCACATATTTTCTGGATCTGACGACTCTCACAGTTTCGGGACTTCTCCTCGAAGTGTCTCCACCGTTCATTTCAGTTGTTCTCCTGCGCGTCCTCCCAGAGGTTAAACTCTGGGCACCCAAATCCTTTCTCCAACTGATCTAACAAAAATTGTGCTCCCACCTGAGCTTTATCTCTCTGATATCTCAAAGGTTCCTTCGACCTAATCTTAGATACTGCCTAAATACATATAATCATGTTAGAGTAGTATGAGAATTAAGGGAAGTGATAAAATTATGGAAGAATTTATCCATAATAGCTTTTCTGTTTGAAGTAAACTTGACTGGCATAATAATGTCATTATGGGAAGAAATGAATCTTACCTTCTCTTAAATTCTAAGCTTAAACGAAATTGAATTATGATGCAGGAGAATCCCTCACGACAAGCAAAACCAACGTGGAAGCAGAAGACAGCTGGAAGACGTCCAGCGCAAGTTTTTGAATTTTTAAATTCTCTCTTGAAGTTGACGCACCAAACATAAATGATATCATTTAATTTAGGCACCTTGGTAAAAATGTAATCAGACCTCGAGCCATACGCTCTCGTCTGAGATAGACAGAGGCATTTATAGTAGTAGTTGCAGGTAGGTAGAATTGAATTCTTAGATTAGATGGTTCTAGAAGGAAGAGGGAAAATCGATTATAGACACCCTCATTTGTATCATTGTAATATTAACAAGAACAGGAGTTAGAAGAGGCCAGAGAGAGCATAGGAGAATAGCAGAGAATTATAGAAAACACCCATGTATATATCTTGAATTAATAGAAGAAATTGATTTAGATTCATGGTTGTTGTGTTATTCTCTAGGTATGTGTGTTGCATGCTCTGGTTATGAATGTTTCTTCCTGTTATGCATTTATTATTATGTGTGTGTATGATTTCGTGTGTTAATATCGAAATTTGAGAAGAGAGGTGAGCTACAATTGTTTTCTCTTTGGAGCAAGGATTCCTGCAAGGAGTGCAGTTGAATTCGTTCACAAGGAGTGCGTCGATAGAAGGCTCGGGAGTTAAACTCTTGTTCTCAATCAACTCAGAATAGAAAATGAGTTGTTGGAGCCATGCAAGGAGTGCACAGGCTAAGGAGGAAAGATTTAGTCACGAAACTAAGCAGAAGTGCTAAAGGACTACTGCTACGGGTATACGCAGAGTCAAGAAAGCTTGAACAGTTGAAGTGTTCACAGAATTTCTGCAAGGAGTGCGTGCAAAGAACCTCGTTGAGGTTGAAGTAATTTGGAAAAGATCAGGAGGGATAGACCTCTGAGTCACTGAAGATTCAGCGTAGACAAGTGTGACTTGAATTCGGAGAGAAACGTCGCAGGTTGGTGGAGCGGCGAAGGAATCTCATGGAGAGATACCCTTTTTCCATTTCATGGATTAATCAAGGAAGAACGGACGGTCAAAATATTCTGAAGAGATTGCACGAAGCTCCGAGGATCATCAAATCTTGCAGAGGTGCGAGGAGGTTACAACGAGAGATTCTGAAGAGTTGGAAGCTCAGGAGAGGTAGGGTTATTGATTCCGAGTCACAGGAGCCATAGGATCTACATGTGGCATCGTGTGTCGGGGACTCGAGAGTTTATGGCCCAAAGGTTGTGCCGCTAGAGCAGCGAGATCGCGAGACATGATAAGATCAGTTCCGTTCGTTTTGGAGGACGCGTATCAGGAGATTCTGTCATCTCGCAGACTCTCACATTGGAGGACCGAAAGGGAAGCCCTTTAACTTCATGAGTGGTGAAGTGGTGAGTGAACAGGAGTCATTCATCTGAAGGGGACAGGTGGCAAGAGATCAAGAGATCTCACGAACTCAGGAGTTCGCAGGGTGAAAGTCCAAGAATTGGGTAGTCCAAGTCGCAAGGTCATGAGGTGGTGAGAGAAGGAAAGAGGTTGGATTCGAAACACAAGAGGACCATTGGATCTGCACGAGGGATCGTATCTCGGGACCTCGCAAGAAAAGGTTCGAGAATTTGGGCACGGGGATCGCGAGGGTGCGAGATAGCGATATCTCGACAGCTGGAGTAGTGTGGGCCATAGTGGAGCGTGAGTGGAGTACAGGTGGCACAAAGGGACGCCGATCCATGAAGTGTCGAGGAGTCAAGACTTGTGTGGATGCCAAGTCGTGAAGCACCAAGGAGCCAAGGTTCATACGGGCGTGTGGTAGAGCATAAGGTGGGATCGCACATCTCGAGGACTCTTGGACTAGGAAGGTGAAATTTCGACGGTTCAACTGGTGAGGTTGCGAGGTCGTGAGATTTCAAGGTTGCAAGAAGTGATAACATTAAGCCTAGACCACGGTTGCATGGGGAAGGAGCTATACCCGTATCGCCAGATCGGATATCGCAAGATTGAAAGGAAAAGTTTGGAGGCTTTGAGTCACGAACTCGTGAGACAACGAGATTTATCTGATCTCCCGGTGGTAAAGGGGAGACCTCGGAACATATTGTTGTGGGTGTAGATCTCCCAATAGGGAGATAGAAGAACCTTCGAGTTCTTCGAGCCAAGAAGAAGAAGGTCCTGTGAGAGGGGACATGCTCGAGGTTGGGGCACGCGCTGCGTCAGAGTGGTATCAGAGCTATATTCTTGTCTGAATATTTTGGGCAAGAGAGGCAGGAGATAAAGAGCACTCTAATACACACGTCAAGTGTTATCAGAGCATAGAAAAAGTTTCTTTGCTTTCTATAGCAGAGGAAAGGGAGAATACAACATGCCGCTAAGAAGAAGAGGTAGACAATCACTCGATCTGGAGGAGGAAAGGGAATTGTCCAGAGGAAGGGAAATGTCCAGAGAAAGAGGTAGGCAAGTACAGAATCCAGACGTGGAAAGAGGAATGCGAAATCTTTGTGCCAGAATGGAGGACATGGAGATAAGGCAAAGGTGAAATGATGATACAGGAGATATCAGTGAATCCGAGGATGAACATGATGCTGGACATGAAGAAGAAGAAATCCCAGCAGAAGATGCAGCCAATGAGCGTTTAATTAAGGTTATCGCTCGGATGAGTTCGAAAACAAAAATGGACATTCCATCTTATGAAGGGATTTTGGATGCAGAAGAGTTGCTAGACTGGATTAGAGCTCTTGACACTTATTTCGATTATAAATCTATCGAAGATGATAAGAAGGTCAGACATGCTGCCACAAGATTAAAAGGACATGCAACATTGTGGTGGGATGAACTGCAAGTTGACAGGCGTTGCCAAGGCAAGCAGAAGATTAAGAGCTGGGACAGGATGATTGTGAAGATGAAGGTGAAATTCATTCCCAGGGATTATCAAATTTCTCTATTCAGGAGGATGTAGAACCTGAGACATAAGCTGATGACAGTGAAAGAATATACTGAGGAATTTTATAGGTTGAATATCAGAGCAGGTCATCGCGAAAACAATGACGAAAAGGTGTCCAGGTATCTGAATGGCCCAAGATATGAAATCCAGAATGAACTAAATTTGGCAACCATCCAAATGGTGGAGGATGCTTACCAATTGGCTCTGAAGGTGGAGGAGAATCTGAGCCACAAACAAAGTCAGAGGGGCAGAGGCAGATGTCATCCCAAAGGCAGATCGGTTGCCCAAGATAAATACCAGAAGCCCAAGGCTGAATGGAAGAAACCTCAGGGAAGGATTGAAAGAGGTGGAACCTCATAAAGAAGGCCATATGTGGAGCCACGAGAACAAAAAACCAAAAAAAGAGGAGGATATGCTGATAATGATAGATTTCCTCGTACCAGAGGTAGAGGAAGAGGAAGAGGTGGAGTCATCACATGCTTCACATGTGGGAAAAATGGACACAAGTCATTCGAGTGTCCAGAAAAAAGGAAAGAAACTGGAGAAACTCACATCGTTGAGGCATAGAGGCGAGATGTTGAGGCAGAGTACACTGAAGGCGGAAGATCGCTAGTAATGCGAAAAGTTCTTTTGATGCCAGAGAAGGAGATGGAGAATCCAGCACAGAGGAATAGTCTTTTTAGAACTGCTTGCAATACCAAGGATAGAGTGTGCAAGGTCATCGTGGACAGTGGAAGCACCGATAATCTTGTTTCAACCGAGATGGTAGAAAATATGGAGCTGGAGACAACTAATCACCGGAGTCCATACAGAGTTTCATGCCTACAGAAGGGGCATCAGATAAATGTCACTAAACAGTTCTTAGTTGACATTAAGATAGGAGGATATAATGATAGGATTTTATGTGATGTTATTCCTATGGATGTCTATCATTTATTGTTGGGTAGACCATGGCAATATGATAGAAATGTAATCCATGATGGGAGGATGAATACCTATACCCTGGAGAAGAATGGGAGGACTCATATGTTGTGTCCAATTGAAGATAAAGAGGTGAAACCGGAAGTAAACAACAGAGTACTTCTCATGAGTGGGAAGGAACTTCTTACAGAAGTTAAGAAGAAGAAGGATCCACAATTCTTTGTGGTCAGGAAACCGAAAATTGTTCTGACTAGTACAAGGGTGGACGATTTACCAGAAGAAGTTCAGGAACTGTTGGAAGAGTTCGTTGATATTGTAGTGGACGAACTACCTCATTTGTTGTCACCAATGAGGAGCGTGAGTCATCACATTGATCTCATGCCAGGAGCTAGTTTTCCAAATAAAGCTGCGTACAGGTTGACGCTGCAAGAGAATGAAGAGGTTAAGAGACAGGTCTAGGAGTTGTTGGACAAAGGCTTGGTCAAGGAAAGCTTGAGTCTATGTGTTGTTCCAATAGTACTCAGTCCGAAGAAAGACGAAGGTTGGAGGATGTGCATTGATTCAAGATCCATCAACAAGATAACTATCAGGTATAGATTCCCATTTCCAAGGATGGATGATTTGATGGATTGCTTAAGTGGGGCAAAAAAATTTTCAAAGATAGATTTGAAGAGTGGGTATCATCAGATTTGTATGAGAGAAGGTGACAAATGGAAAACAACATTCAAGACAAATGAAGGTTTGTATGAATGGCTTGTCATGCCGTTTGGTTTGATGAATGCACCAAGTACCTTTATGAGGTTAATGAATGAAGTCTTGAAGGAGTTCATTGGAAAATTTTTCATCGTGTATCTGGATGACATATTGGTTTTCAACAAGACAAAGGTTGAACATTTGAAGCATTTGGCTATTGTGATGAAGAGGTTACGGCAAGAGAAGTTGTTGATAAACATGAAGAAATCCTTGTTTATGAAGACAGAGCTCGTTTATTTGGGTTTTGTTATTTCAGCTAATGAATTGAGGATGGATCCAGATAAGGTGGAGGTAATCAAGAATTGGCCATCACCAAGGAATGTGTTCGAAGTGAGGAGTTTCCATGGACTGGCTAGTTTCTACCGGAAATTCATCAGAAATTTCAGTGGAATTAGTGCAGCGATGATGGACACAGTCAAGAAAAGACATAAATATTTTCACTGGACTAAAGAAGGTGAGAAGAGTTTCAACTTGTTGAAACGAAAGATTACAGAGCAACCGGTTTTGGTGTTGCCAGATTTTCAAAAAACATTTCAGGTGAAATGTGATGCAAGCGGGTTTGCAATTGGAGCAGTCTTGAGCCAGGAAGACATGCCGATTGCATATTTCAGTGAGAAGCTGAATGAGGCAAAAGAAAAGTACTCCACATATGATAAAAAATTCTATGCCATCATACAAGCATTGAAGAAATGGAGGCACTATCTGATTCCAAAGGAATTTTTTTTATATAGTGATAACCATGCATTACAATATGTAACTCAATAGGAAAGGTTGAATCAGAGGCATTTTAAATGGGTAGAATACATGCAAAATTTCACTTTTGTAATAAAGCATATTTCCGGTACTGCTAACAAAGTTGTTGATGCTTTGAGTAGGAAATGTTTGTTGTTGCAAGAGTTCAAAGTCAGGACGTTAGGCTTTGATAATCTTAAGGACATGTATGCAGATGATTCAGACTTTAAGGAAGCTTATGAAGCAGCTGAGAATCCAGTTCTCAGAGACAGGAGTCAGTGGATAGAGTACGTGATCCAGGATAGATTGTTGTTCAAAGGCAATCAACTATGTATTCCAAATTTCTCCATGAGGGAGAACTTGGTGAAAGAGAAGCACAGTGGTGGATTAGCAGGACATTTTGGTCATGATAAGACATTTGCAAAGCTGAGCGAGTCATACTTTTGGCCAGGGATGTGGTCAGAAGTCAAGAATTTTGTGGACAGATGCAGGATTTGCCATCATTCAAAGGGGAGGAAGCAGAATGCAGGATTTTATCAACCGTTACCCATACCCGAGAAGCCGTGGGATGAAATTAGCATGGATTTTGTATTGGGATTGCTGAGGACACAAAGAGGTACTGATTCAATCTTTGTGGTAGTTGACAGGTTTTCTAAAATGCTGCATTTTATTCCATGCTAGAAGACCAGCGATCTGACTCACATCGCAAATTTCTTTTTCAAAGAGATTGTAAGACTTCATGGATTGCTGAAAAGCATAGTCTCAGACAAAGACACTAAATTCATAGGGAATTTCTAGAGAACATTGTGGAAGAAGATGGGGACTAATTTGATGTTTAGTTCTTCTTATCATCCTCAGACGGATGGACAAACAGAAGTGGTCAATAGAAGTCTGGGAGACTTGTTGAGGAGCTTGGTGACAGAGCACCATAGTAGCTGGTATAGCATACTACCGCAAGCAGAGTTTGATTACAATGATTTAGTAAACAAGAGCACAGGAAAAATTCCATTCCAGATCGTATATGGAATGTAGCTGAGAGGAGTTTCTAAACTGAGAGATTCATAACAGACTAGTACTACAGTGCTAGTGCAGGAGAAGTCGCTGAAGCGATGAAGGAACTTCACAGCCAGGTGAAGGAGTGACTATTGAAGTCAAGGCAGGAGTACAAACGCAGAGCAGATCATCATTGGAGACAACTTCAGTTTGAAGTTAGTGATCTAGTTCTGGCACATTTGAGAAAAGAAAGGTTCCTGAGGGGAACATACAACAAGTTGAAGATGAAGAAAATTGGGCCATGCAAGGTCTTGAAGAAAATGGGACAGAATGCTTATGAAATTGAGTTACCAGATGGGACTGGAATATCCCCAATATTTAATGTTTCAGATTTGTATCCATATAGAGCTAATGATACAGGAGAAAAAAGTGATGAACAACCAGAAGTCCAGTGGCAGAAATAGATGCCAGTTGCAGAGAAGCCATAGATGGAACAGATACTGAACAAACGAGTGGGTAAGAAAACCAGGAGGAAAGAATATTTTGAATATTTTGTCAAATGGAAGGGTCATCTAGTTGAAGACGCTAGCTGGGAGACTGAAGAAGAGATTCAAAAGCATGGACATACCATGCAGGAGCTCATGGATAGGAGCCCATGCAAATTTTCAAGCAAGGGAGTATGATGCAGGAGCATCCCTCATGACAAGCAAAACCAACGTGGAAGCAGAAGACAGCTGGAAGACGTCCAGCGCAAGTTTTTGAATTTTTAAATTCTCTCTTGAAGTTGACGCACCAAACATAAATGAGATCATTTAATTTAGGCACCTTGGTAAAAATGTAATCAGACCTCGAGCCATACGCTCTCTTCTGAGATAGACAGAGGCATTTATAGTAGTAGTTGCAGGTAGGTAGAATTGAATTCTTAGATTAGATAGTTCTAGAAGGAAGAGGGAAAATTGATTATAGACACCCTCATTTGTATCATTGTAATATTAACAAGAATAGGAGTTAGAAGAGGCCAGAGAGAGCATAGGAGAATAGCAGAGAATTATAGAAAACACCCATGTACAGATCTTGAATTAATAGAAGAAATTGATTCAGATTCATGGCTGTTGTGTTATTCTCTGGGTATGTGGGTTGCATGCTCTGGTTATGAATGTTTCTTCCTGTTATGCATTTATTATTATGTGTGTGTATGCTTTCATGTGTTAAGATCAAAATCTGAGAAGAGATGTGAGCTACAATTGTTTTCTCTTGGGAGCAAGGATTCCTACAAGGAGTGCAGTTGAAGTCATCCGCAAGGAGTGCGTTGACAGAAGGCTTGGGAGTTAAACTCTTCTTCTCAATCCACTCAGAAGAGAAAATGAGTTGTTGGAGCCATACAAGGAGTGCACGGGATAAGGAGGAAAGCCTCAGTCATGAAACTGAGCTGAAGTGTTGAAGGACTACTGCTACGGGTATACGCAGAGTCAAGAAAGCTCAAACAGTTGAAGTGTTCACAGACTTGCCGCACGGAGTGCGTGCAAAGAACCTCGTTGAGGTTGAAGTAATTTGGCAAAGCTCAAGAGGGATAGACCTCTGAGTCGCTGAAGATTCAGCGTAGAAAAGTGTGACTTGAATTTGGGGAGAAACGTCGTAGGTTGGCGAGGCGGCGAAGGAATCTCGTGGAGAGATACCATTTTTCCATTTCATGGATTAATCAAGGAAGAACGAACGGTTGAAATCTTCTGAAGAGATTTTGTGAAGCTCCGAGGATCGTTAGATATTGCATATGTGCGAGGAGGTTACAGCGAGAGATTCTGAAGAGTTGGAAGCTCAGGAGAGGCAGGGCCGTTGATTCCAAGTCACAGGAGCCATAGGATATACATGTGGTATCATGTATCGGGGACTTGGGAGTTAAAGCCCCAAAGGTTGTGCCGCCAGAGCAGCGAGATCGCGAGACGCGATAAGATCAGTGTCGTTCATTTTTGAGGATGTGTGTCAGGAGATTCTCTCATCTCCCAGACTCGGACATTGGAGGACCAAAAGGGAAGCCCTTTAACTTTGCGAGTGGCAAAGTGGCGAGTGAACAGGAGCCATTCATCTCAAGGGGACAGGTGGCAAGAGATCGAGAGATCTCGCGAACTCGGGAGTTCGCAAGGTGAAAGTCCAAGAATTAGGTATTCCAAGTCGCGAGGTCGCGAGGTGGGGAGAGAAGGACAGCCGTTGGATTCAAAACACAGTAGGACCATTGGATCTACGCAAGGGATCGTATCTCAGGACCTCGCAAGAAAAGGTCTGAGAATTTGGGTACGGGGATTGCGAGGGTGCGAGATAGCGATATCCCGACAGCTGGAGCAGTGTGGGCGATAGCGGAGTGCGAGTGGAGTACAGGTGGCACAAAGGGATGCCGATCCATGAAGTTCCAGGGAGCTGATACTTGTGTGGACGCCAAGCCATGAAGCATCGAGGAGACGAGGTTCGTACGGGCGCATGGCAGAGCATAAGGTGGGACCGCACATCTCGGGGACTCGTGGAATAGGAAGGTGAAATTTTGATGGTTCAACCGGCGAGGTTGCGAGGTCACGAGATTTCAAGGTCGCGAGAAGATCTAACATCAAGCCTAGCCCATCGTTGCATGTGGAAGGAGCTATACCTGTATCTCTAGATCGGGTATTGCAAGATGAAAGGAAAATTTTGGAGGCTTTGAGTCACAAACTCAAGAGATAGTGAGATTTAGCTGATCTCTCGGTGGTAAAGGGGAGACCTCAGAATAGATTGCTATGGGTGCAGATCTCCCAATAGGGAGATAGAAGAACCTTCGAGTTCTTCGGGCCAAGAAGAAGAAGGTCCTGTGAGAGAAGACGGGCCCGAGGTTGGGGTGCGCGCTACGTCAAATTATGTCATAGATTTTTTTTTTATGGTGAATTTGAGGTACATTACATATGGTATCAGATCCAAAGTTACAACACTGGGCTTGAACAGGGTCACATTAATTGCTTAGTATATATTCCAATTTATGAAAAAACTAATAAATCTTATGGTTACAAACATAAATCCTTTCTGTTTTGTGTTGATTATGGCAGCCCAAGAAGGTGCAGAAATTAGGATGGAAGGGAATCTGCTGCAAGGACCTCCTCGAGATCCAAGACAGATTAGTGATGGAAGCTCACCCATAGAGGTGTTGGAAACAATGAGGAATCTTATTGTTGAACTACAGGTTTTCAAGGGCGACAATGAAAAATTGAACAAAGCATAGCAGGAATAGCAAGAGATAAATGAAGTCCTGCTGCATAGTATAGTAACCAAGAAAATCCCAAAAGATGATAAACATGATGAGGAGGTCAGCAAAAGGGCCTCCAAGAATTCTTGTGTGGAAAAAAAAAATACTATTCATCTGAAGGGACACCTTCTGCTAAAGACAAAACCATACCAAATAGAAAAAGAAAACAAACAGACCACCTTGAAGGAGAATTTAAAAAGATTAAACCAACTACCTTTGATGGAGAATCCATGACAAGAGAAGAAGCTGAAGTATGGTTGTTGGACATCAAAAATACTTCCAGATCTACAACTATTCCAGCAACATGAAGGTCATAATGGCCATCTACAATTTGAAGGGGAAGGCTAGTGTTTGGTGGAAGGACCTGAAATTGGCCAAGGGCCTAAAGGAGAAACAGTTGGAATGGCCGGAGTTTAAGAAGTATTTCAAGAAAGAATACCTTTCTGAAAGCTATTATAAAAGGAAGACGAAAGAATTTTATGAGTTACGACTTGGACAGATGACGATGGAGGACCTTATCAATAAATTTCTGGAACTACTAAGGTTCGTACCGTACATCCGGGAGGATAAGGTAAAAATCCAGCGATTCTTAAGCTATTTACCATAGGCCTACCGAGACAGATTTGTGTTTAACAACCCCAAATCCTTGAGTGAGGTATTCAGGAAAGCACGAATGTGCTATAACCAGTATAAATAGCGTGAAGATTTTCAAAAGTCCTAGAAGGATAAGAAGCAATATTGAATGAACCAGTAGAAGAAGGGATACCAGCCAGCTCCTTATCGGGTTGGAGCAAAAAGTTTCCCAAGGAAGGATTTTCACTCCAATCATCCGAATACGCAAGGTAGTGGTAAACCTGTAAAACTGGGAATGAAGAAGTTTGGGGACAACTCCCGTGAGCCATTAAAGTGTTGGGAGTGTGGAGAACCTCATCTAAGGAGGAACTGTCCATGTTTAATTGCAGCCAACAAAACTGTTGTTCACAATTTGTAGGAAGCCTCGATAGTGGGAGACGTGGGAAGAAGTCTGCATCAGGTAAATGTAGCCATAGATGGTCGACAAGCTGACCACCAGTCCTCGGCGGTAGAAATCGAAGGTAAAATCAATGACACTCGAATTTTTGTTTTAATTGACCCTAGAGCTACATTAAGTTATATTACTCCCGATGTAATAGAGTCGAATAAACTTAAGAAACTGAAACACGCAAAGTCATGGCTTGTACAACTATCAATAGGTACTAAAAGAAAAGTAGTTGACTTTATTTTTGATCTTGAGTTCATCTTAGATGGTCAAAAGATAAGGACCAATTTGATCATCCTACCACTAGGATCTTATGATATGATTATCAGGATGGATTGGTTGGAACAACACAAAGCAGTACTAGACTGTTTTAAAAAGATACTTAGCTATAAAGACAATTTTGGCACTATTAGAACATCCCAAGGCATACCAAAACCTATATCTGTCAGACAAGTTTCAGCGATGCAACTCAAGAAATGTAATAGAAAGGGGTGTCAGGTTTATGCCATCCAAGTAACAAATCTATTAGAAAAATAAGATAAACACAAGTTATAAGTCTTTGTTGTCCTACGTGAATTCAGAGACATGTTTGTGGATGAGATACTAGAATTACCTCCTAGAAGGGGAATAGATTTTTCCATAGACTTACTACCCAGATCAACCCCTATCTCAAAATCACCCTACCGAATGAATCTACCAGAACTGACATAATTAAAAATACAATTATAGGAATTGTTGGACAAAGAGTATATCAAACTAAGTGTCTCTCCATGGGGAGCACCAATCCTCTTTGTGAAAAAAAAAGACGGTACTCTAAGACTATGTATCGATTATAGACAACTGAACAAAATGACCATTAAGAAAAAATACCCCTTACCAAGGATAAATGATCCATTCGATCAAGTTGGTGGGGCCAAGATCTTTTTAAAATTGGATTTACGATCCAGTTATCATCAAGTTAGGATAAAGGACGAGGACATAAACAAAACAACTTTTTGAACAAGATATGGACACTACGAGTTTGTATTCATACCGTTCGGACTCACTAATGCACCAGCCACATTTATGTGCTTGATGAACAACATTTTCAGTGAGTACTTAGACAAGTTCATAGTAGTATTTATCGACGATATTCTGGTCTATTCAAAGACAGAAAAAGAACATGATGAACACTTAAGGATAGTTCTGCAAACGTTGAGGAAACACAAACTGTATGCCAAATTTGACAAGTGTGACTTTTAACAAAAAGAGATACAATATTTAGAACATGTCATTTCCTTGTAAGGTATTTCCGTAGACCTGAAAAAGATAAAAGCCATTATGGAATGGCTAGTACCTAAGGATGTGGCAGATATCCGGTCATTCATGGGAATCACCAGATATTATCGCAGATTTATAGAAGGGTTTTCCAAGATAGCCTACCCTATCACGTCATTACAAAAGGAAGGGACTAAGCTTAACTGGTCGCAAAAGTGTCAAGACAGTTTTAACAAGCTGAAAGAATTATTGACATCGATGCCCATTTTGAAGGTAGCAGACCCCGATAAAGACTCCACAGTATGCGTTGATGCAAGTAAAGAGGGACTAGCTGGTGTTCTATCTTAGGAAGGGCACGTGATTTGTTATGAGTCCTAGAAATTAAAAGAACACGAGCGAAATTATGTCATTCATGACTTAGAATTGGCAGCAGTAATACATGCCTTAAAAATGTGGTGACACTACATAATGGGAAGGAAATTTCTACTATTGATGGATAATAGTGGTGTGAAATATTTGTTTAACCAACCAGACCTTAATGAAAGACAAGCAAGGTGGCTAGCCTTCCTGAGAGAATTCAACTTCAAGGTCAGACATATCAATGGCAAAGAAAATGAAGTAGCAGATGCTTTAAGTAGAAGAGTCCATGGGTTATTTGAGGTAAATATCAACATGGAAAAAAGTGATCTGGAACAAAAGGTAAGGACGGTCGGTATTAGCGATGAAAATTACACTAAGATGATGGAAGAATTATGAAACAGTACCGCAGACTCATATAAACCAGATCTAAGTATCGACAAGAAGGGACTATTACGATTTAAAAACAGACTTTACATACTAGATTCAACATAGTCAAAATTAACAGTTTTGGACGAAGTGCACAAGAAACCATATTCTGGTCATCCAAGTTACCAAAAAACGATATCAACACTTAGAAAACTGTTTTACTGACCTAATATGAAAGGTGAAACAGAAAAATACTTGGATAGGTGCCAGGATTATCAGCAGGTTAAGGCCGAACACCAGCATCCAACCGGCCTATTATAGCCATTACCAGTACCAGAATGGAAATGGGAGACCATATCGCTGGAATTTATAATAGGTTTGCCAAAAAATCAGAAACATAATGATTCTATCATGGTTGCAATCGATAAACCCAGTAATTCTGCATACTTTATTCCTGTAAAGTCTAATTTTAAAGCTATAAACATTGCTGAATATTCATGAATGAAATTTTTAGACTACATGGTATTCCTAAAATGGTGATTTCAGATAGAGACGTAAAATTCACATCTGCTTTTTAGAAGGAATTGTTTGTAGGAATAAATACTAATTTGAATTTCAGTATGAGTTATCATCCACAAATGGATGGACAGACTGAAAGGACAAATGAAATCATAGAGGATATGCTCCGCATGTATGTAAGAACAAAGCCGAACAAGTGGGAAGACTACCTACACTTGGTAGAATTTGCATATAACAATGGGTACCAAACTTTGGCTAAGTTGAGCCCTTTCGAAATACTGTATGGTAGAAAGTGTACAACTACAATTAGTTGGGATAACCTGGCTGATCGACTCATGGTTGGACCAAAGATGTTCCAAGAAATGGAGAACATGGTATGGAAGCTACAACAGAATGTTAAAGAAGCACAGGATAGATAGAAGAGCTATGTAGATTAGAAAAGAAGACACTTGGAATTTCAAGTAGGAGACCATGTTTATTTGAAGGTCAAAGCCCAAAAAATCTCGTTGAAGTTAGGGGACTATGTCAAGCTAGCACCTAGGTTTTGTGGGCCCTTCGAGATACTAGATCGAATTGGACCCGTAGAATATCAATTTGCACTTCTAGCTAATCTAAGAATTCATAATGTATTTCATGTGTCTTTGTTGAAAAAGTATATTCATGATCCTACTCATATGATTGATTGGAACTTGGTGTAGGTGGGACCTGTTAGCATCAGAAGTCACCCCTGGATTGCTAGCAGGAGTAGAGCCCGACACCCATCAGTTTTTATGTCACGGTTTAATAAATGGGGTGATCAGATGGGTAAAGAATCAAGAAGACAAAACTTTGACTCAGGAGACCGGGCCTGGTATGTATGCAGCAAGGGAGGTCTTGATCCAACTTTTGTCAGTAAGTGGATTAAAGGGTGACAGAGGGAAGACTTGTGAGAAGGGTGAGCAATACTACCTCAGGCGACAAGCCTTTGGAAGCTTGAAGATGAAAAAATCAGAAGCCAAGATCCTCTTGGTCCAAAGCTTCAAGGAGCTGAAGAGTGACTCAACTGGATACTCCAATTCTAAGTCGTTCAACGCTACGAAAATAAAAGGAACCGATTAGAAACATTGTAACTGTTATAGTGATCCAACCTACATCATCCTGTAACAGCTACAACTCGACTGGATCCTCCAATTCCGAGTTTTTATAACACAGTATACAAGAGATGTAAAAGAGGATGACATCCATAAAGTAAGAAGTCTCAAATGCCTTATACATTAACCAACGCGACTAGTGCTTCATCAAAACTTTACTATCGGGAGCCTTGCTCAACCATCGATCCTTTACAAAATACCAAGACTGAGTGTATATACTCAAGAAAATCACCTAACAGAGGTGTCCTTGTTCATCCAAGGCTCAGTGTCCCTTCAGGCAAATTCGAACAGGCTTTCTCTGTCTGTCGCCACCTTAGCTGCGCATGGCTCCTACAGGGGGAGTAGTTGAGCCAGTAAATGTTGATTTAGCGTGTGCAGACATCCTCTGGCTATTCAAGGACTCGGCATGGCTTCTTTGAAGAACTAGGTACACAGGATCCTCTCGAGAGGACTGCTTGCCAGAACTTCCATACCTTACACTTAATGCATGAGGAGAGGTTTCACCCACCCCTTCTCGCCTTTATTTACTCCAAGCAAAGGCCAGGAGTGGGATCATATCAGATGGTACCTGGAGATCGAGATGATCCTTTTGGCGACTAGATTCTCCACCTTTAGCCCCTTTCAACATAGTTCCTTTCTTTCCCAAGTGACCATGGGCTGTGACCCCGTGTTTATTCCCAGAGTGCTTTCGACGTTCACGAACGGAAGGAGTTAATCCTTTCTTCTTGAAATCATGATGAGCAAAATGTCGAGACGACTTAATTTGGTGTCACATGCCCCTCTCGATCTGACGGTTCTTAACTCTCTCGATAAAGTTGTGGGCCCCAGGTCCTGGACACTCTCATCATTTCATGCATTGAGGAAATATGGAGCTGCTTCTTGCATTTCAAAGTTGCAATGGGCGAAAAGGCAAGGAGCCTAATCGCGTGCGCCAGGTGTCTCTTATGAATGAATGGCTGAGGCTTCTTCGCGATAATGTTGGCCCGGCTCTGGGCGCCTTTGGAACTTTTGTCATTTCGTGCATCCGGGAAAGATGGAGCTGGTTCTTGCGTTTCGAAGCTGCGATGGGCGAAAAGGCGAGGAGACTAATCACATGTGCCAGGTGTCTCTTGTGGATGAATGACTGAGACTACCCCCTGATACTGTGGGACCAACTTTAAAATTTCTTTCCCTTTCATGATTTCATGAGTTCATGGGTCAAATACCCTCGACTCCCTTTTCTAAACTCCCGATCCTCGAGATGGCGATACGGGTCAGGCCCCCTTTCTGGTCAGCGCTCTCTGCATGTAACCATCAGCTGGAGCCCCAATACTAATGCCTCTCGCAACTCATGGCTTCGCGAGCTGGAGTATCAAACTTTCGCATTCTCCCCTTGCGAAGTCTCGAGACGTGATGGTCAGCGAAGGTTGACCCCCTCTGGGCACTTTTCGTAACTCACAATCTCACACAACTAAAAGACATAGTCCACCCTCCAAACTTACGAACCCCAAGTTTGAGAAATAACTATTGTGATTGTACTGATCATGATTTATGCCCCTTGAAAACCCTTTTGTGCCATACTTAGTGCGACTTGGTTAGCTGCAACAACCCATCAACCGCTACTCTTCTCTGTCGATGAATTATTTCTGCAGAAGAATGAAGTGCCCGCTCACTTGATTTAATCCCGAAATAGATTTATTTTGTGAGCTGTGCCCAGCGTTCCTCGTGCCATTTGCAATCCTGAATAATCTTGCACCTGAGATGAAAAATGTTACTAACATTAGGCTCCATGGGGGATAGAGTCATCCCTGTGATGCTCTAAGGACTCATTTTGCAGTTCCAGTGCCTTGCTGTCGGGCTATGGAGTCATTTACTAAGCCGAAACAATAAAAGTAAAAACAAAGAATAGAAAAGACAATATTTACAAAACACAGGAGCCACGTAAGGCTCAGACAAAACACTTTTTAAGAAAATGCCCATTTACTGGGTTGCTGAAAACTTCTTCACCCTCCAAATCCTATAGCTGATATGTGTTATTTGAGAAAACCTCTGAGATTTTGAAGGGCCCTATCCACAGGGCTTCAAATTTGTCGTGCTTGCCATTGTCTTGTTTAGGAGCATCCCATTTCAATACCAGGTCTTCTACCTAGAACTCCTCCTTCTTGGATTTCTTATCAAAAACCTGCTTGATCCTTTGCTGGTGGTCCTGAACTCTGATCATCGCCTGCTCTCTGACCTGCTGGACTTCTACCAGTTGGTGAATCCTTCTGACCATGTCATTAGGCTCTTCTTGATAATCCTGGAAGAATTTCGCTACGGGAATGGCCAACTAAGAAGGGAAGACAACTTCTGCTCCGTATACTAACTAGAAAGGGGCGATGCCTATAGATCTCTTTGTTGTCAACCGATCGGCCCATAGAGCAAATTTCAGCTTTGAATTCCAATCCTTTTTGTTGTCCTCCAATAATATTTTGATGATCCTTATGAGACTTTTGTTGGAGGATTCTGCTAAACCATTTCCTCGGGGATAATACAGAGTGGAGTGAATCAGCTTGATTCTGAATTGCTCACAGAACTTAACCAACAGTTCAGCCTTGAATGAGGTTGCATTATCTGTAACGATCTTTCTTGGGAAACCGAATCTTGTGATGAGGTCTTCCAAGAATCCAATAATTACCTTATGGGAAGCACTTCTGGTGGGGATAGCTTCAATCCATTTGGTAAAGAATTCTGTGGCAGTCAGGATCCATTTGTGCTGCCCACTAGAAGTAGGGTAGATTTCTCCAATAAAATCTAGGCCCCATTGCTGGAAGGGTCCTGAAACAACCACAGGTTGTAAAGGCAGAGACTTGAGTTGTTGCTTTCCTAAAAATCCCTGGCATGTAATACAGGCTCTAACTCTTCTATGGACATCAGCGAACAAGGTGGGCCAGTAGTATCTAGCCTTGAGGATTTTGTGTGTTGTGGACTTCCATAAGTGGTGCCCTCCACATAGACCGCTGTGAAATTCAAACATGATCCTGTTGGCCTCTTGTGGATCCATCCATTTTAACAGTACCCCCAGGGGGTCTTTCCAGTATAATATTTGATCAATAAGGCAATATCTGACTGCCTTGAGCTTCAGATCTCTTCCTTTGTTTCTTGGCAGGCCATCTGGAGGCTGCCACTCCTGTAGGAAGTATATGACATCTTTATACCAAGGACACTGGGCCAATGGGGGCTCCCTTTGAGGGTCTCTTTTAGACAGCCGACCCTGCTGGATTCCTGAGCATTCATTGATGAAAATTATCCCCAAATCTTGGTAATTGGCTTCAGCCAATAGCTTGGCTAGGCCCTGACCTTTGATCAATTTGGTAGGCTTTATTTCCAGGTCAAACTCCAGAATCCTGGCTATCCACTTACTCCTTATCCCGTCTATGTCAGGCTGGATAAGAATGTCTTTAATAGCAGCTAAGGGGACATAAGCGATGATTTTTGATTGTAGGACATAGATTCTGAATGGCTTGAGAGCCTTTCCTAGGGCATAGGCCTGCTTCTCCATAGTGTCATACCTAACTTCGACATCCCTTAATGCTCGGCTGAAATAAGCAATAGGCTGCTCTAGCCCTTCCTTGTTTATTTGTAATAAAACAGTGGCTACCGTGTCAGGTGAAGCAAAGGAGAAAATAAGGAAATCCTTTGAGTAGTTGGGACTAATAAGCACAAGGGCTTCAGTCAGGGCCTTCTTTATCTTCTCAAAGGAATGTCATGATTTAGAAGTCCACCTCACTTCATTTCCTTTCCTTAGCATGGCTATTATAAGTTTTACCTCCTCAGCAAAGTTAGGCACAAACCTCCTCAGGAAATTAATCTTACCAAGGAAGGATTGGACCTCCTTCTTGGACCTCGGGATTGATAAGGCTTGTATTTCTTCAATTCTGCTAGGGTCAATCCTAACTCCTTCCACTGATACTATGTGGCCTAGTAATTTTCCCTCCTGCATGGCGAACAGAGATTTCTTGGGGTTTAATGAAATGCCAAAACTCCTGCATTTCAGGAAAACCTTCCTGAGATGACAATAGTGTTCTTTATCATACTTTGAAAACACTGTGATGTCATCTAGATAGACGACCACAAATTTATCCTTTTCGCCGACGAAAGATATGTCCATGGCATGCTGAAATGTTTCCCCTGCGTTCATTAATCCAAACGACATCTTGGCGTACATGAATGTTCCCCATGGAGTTGTAAATGTTGTCTTTTCCCTGTCCTCAGGCAGGACAGAGACCTGATTGTAGCTAGAGAAGCCAACAATCATGGACATCCTACAAGCTCCTGTTACCCTCTGCAGTATATGTTCCATCTTTGGTAAAGGGTAGTTATCCTTTCATGAGCTCCTGTTCAGGCTTCTGAAGACTACACAGAGCCAGATCTCTCCACTCTTTTTCCTTACTGGCACCAAGTTGGCCACACACTCTGAATACCTCAGCGGTACAATGATCTAAGCTTGAAGCAGCTTCTTCACTTCCCTCTCCATGATAGGCAGCAACATAGGATTGATCTGTCTCAGCTTCCACCTAAATTGTTTTGCCTCCTCTTTTAATGGGATTTTATGCTCGATGATAGAAGTGTCATATGTTTTGAGGTCTTCGTAGGTCCAGGCAAACATGTCAGTGAATTCCCTCAAAAGTCTAGTGTATTCATACTTTTGCTCCTCTGTCAGGCTTCTTGACAATTTGACAAACTTGGGCTCACTCTCGGTCCCAATGTTGCACTGAATAGTATCAGTGTCATCCTCCGTGGTCTCCCCTTTTAATGACACATCGTTTCTATCAAAAATCTTTTCCAGAGGAACCGGTCCTCTTGGAATATGGTTGTTGGGCAGCTGCACAATGTTATGCTCTGCAATATTATTTAGAAAATTACCCCCATCAAGCTCTTCTTCAGAGACAGAGTCTTGGTCGATATGCATCTCTGAAAATTATTCGACAGTCTCTAAGAATTTCTTGACCTCGAGATCATCCTCGAAAACCTTCCAATGTTGGACGTTATCAGGTATGGAGGGCCTGTATTTTACTTCCACCTCATATCTGAATTTGGGTGGCAAGGGCACTTGAAATTACCTGCTGATGCAGCCAAGGAATCTGCCATTGTATTCTCCTCTCTTGGAATGAAAGAATGTTAAATGCTGAGAAGAAACTATCAATTAGGTCCCATACCTCATTTCTGTAACTCCTGAGTCGAGGGTGCTTATCCTGATAAGTGTTTCTAATTTGTTGGACCACCAACTCTACATCACTAAACACTACTACCTCCTGAATTCATATTTCTCTTGCACCTCTTAACCCCAGGATGAGAGCTTCATACTCTGCCACATTATTGGTAGCTTCAAATTCTAGCTTGTATGATAGAGATATGGTTTCTTGAGCAGCTGACACAAAAACCACCCCAGCTCCAGCACCTTCCCTGGAAGAAGCTCCATCAAAGAACATTTTCCAGACAGGGGTGATGGAGGGAGGAAATTTAGGGGTAATGGTGGGCTACTTTCTGAGTTTAAGAGGAGGATAGGGAGCATTGGTGACTTGTAGCACACTGGAACCTAAATCAGTGTCTAAGGCAAAAATGGGATGGTTGGTAGGGTTGACCTCATCACTGATTATATTGGCCAGCTGGGCTTCCCTATATAGTCTTCTATGTTCTCCTCCAAACACTGGGATAGTAGCATATGTGAGGTCCATCTGCAAGGTTCCCCCTAGTCTTTTTATCTAGGATCTTGATAACAACATACTAAACTTGGGGGTGACATCGGCTACTACAATATCCATGGCCACACTTTTCATGGGTAGCTAAAACAAGGTCATGATCAGGTCTTTGATAACTCCTAGACACTGAACCTTTCTGGAGTCAAAGGAATAAAGGTTGTGATAGGCTCGGGTGACTTCTAGCCCTAACTCTTCCATGACAGTCTTCGGCATCAGGTTGTGAGAAGCCCCTGAATCCATCAAGCAGTTGTGCAGTACCTTGTCATGTATGTTCAAGGAAGTGTAAAAGGGAGGGGATGAGTCATTCCTATCTTCTACCATAGGAACTAGAATAACTGCAGGCTTTTCATATTGCAAATTAATAGATTCTATGGGAAGGCACGAGATCTCAGATTGTAAAAGCTCAGAGAAGCATTTCTTGAACCCTTCATGTTTAATAAATTATGTCAGGGGCACAGGGATTCTGATTTTTTGAATTTCATGCTCAAAATTAAAAGAAGATGAGAGCTTTGGGATTTCTCTTATTTCAGGAACATGACTCTGGACTATGGGAGAGAGGGGTTGGTGCTTTTTAACTTTTTGACTGTCTGCTACTTCATTACCAGGTTTCTCTGTTCTAGTGGATTGCTCAGGATCATCGGGCGCTACTGGCCTTTTCTTGGAATGCAGATCATACCTCCCTTGGCTGCCACTAGTCTTGTTTCCCTTTCTCAGTTCATTTAGTTGGCTATCAATTAGAGAATCCTCATATGTTGATTGAGTGAGATGGGGAAAAGGAGGAGTTTCCCCGAAGCAATGGTTTTTCAGGATCCATCTCATCTTCTTCCCCTTCTTCCCCTTTGGCCACAAAATTGTTTTGAAAAGGGGCCTAAATTTTCTGGTCTTCTCTGTCTCTTCCCCTCTCTCTTTGCACATTCGAGGGAGTAAAATTGTTTGGCCTCCTGAAACCTCCTTTATTTTCGGTGTTCTGAGGGCCCTTGTATGCTTTCCTCCCCTCAACTTTCATTCTCTGCATCTCTGCAGACAGAGACTTCACCATCTTGGTCAGTTCATCCACTTGAGGCTGGTGCACCGATGATCTAGAAGTTGAGGTTTTTGACCTTCCATTTATTCTGTCTGCGTCAGCCTTGTTCCTCAGTCTGTCATTTGCTAACACATTGGATTCCACCTCTATGGCCACATCTTGCATTTGAGATAAGGAGGTGGCTCTTCTTTCTCTCAACAAAAGACAAAAATCGTGGCCAAATGCACTAGCATAAGAAATTTTGGCCGAGGCTTCTGAGGGTTTTATTTCCGTGGGAATTTTATTATACATCTTATTAAATCTTTTGGAGAAGTCAGAGACAAATTCTCCTTCCATTTTCTTCAAGGATCCGAACTCTGTCATGTAATACATGAAATCTTTCCTATCGCCCCACTGCCTCAAGAAAGCACTATCCAAGGCTTTGATCCCAGCAATAGCTCTGAGGGCCAATCCTCTGAACCATTTCCTCACCTCGCCATCTAGTCTCTGGATGAAGACTCTCATCCAGACATCTTCATTTTCAATGTTGAGGTTGTCTACATAACAATAGAAAGCAGCCAGGTGCTCTTCCACAGTTATGTCTCCTTCCCCAGTAAACTTGGGCATATACTTCAAGTAGTCTCCAGCAAGGAGAGGATGCATAGGATGGGGTAGGATTAAGGGAGCATATCTGGCAGTGACTATGGTGTCCATTCTATTCAGAGTTGGATTAGCACTAGCCATAGGAATATTAGGTGGAGGAGAACTTGGAGGAGAAGGAGTACGCGAAGGGGCTATTGGGAATGAGTCTTGAAGTGGAGTGGGAAACAAAAGGGGATTTAAGGAGAAGTCTAATGAGCTCAAGTCAACAGGTGCTCCTCCTTGCACAAGAGTGGTAAAACTAGGCTTGGGGAAAACATTTGTGGTCCTGGGTCTATGCCAGAGTACAGTTTCGGAGGAGAGGGGAGTGACAAGGGTTTCTCCCTCCAATCCCAGACCAGGAGGGGATAACTCAGCAGGAACACTTATGAAATTCAGGAAATGAGACAACTTGAAAGGAGGATGGTCAAGAGTTTGAGGAGGAGAAAATGGAGTTCTTACAAAAGGAGATGGCGAATTACCTGGTTCGACGATGGAATCTTCTTCTTCAAGGGCCTTTAGTTTTTATGAGAAATGCCTCTGGATCATATTCAGGTGTAGCTAGAGGCATCCATGGATGAGACCGCGTGTGTCTACCTCTGAAAGCCATAATTAACTTGGTAGGTTCGCCACAGCAAGGTCATCACGATGGAGTCACTAGGTGCATAGTAGCAATCTTCAAAGGCTCTGATACCTGATGCACCTTCAGGATCAGAGGCTCAATTTCATTCAATCTGGGGGAAATTTTTCAACTTCATCCCTGGAAATGGCGCCAGAAATGTTAGCGTCAGAAGTCACCCGTGGATTGCTAGCAGGAACAGAGCCCGATGCCCATCAGTTTTTATGTCACGGTTTAATAAATGGGGTGATCAGATGGGTAAAGACTCAAGAATATAAAACTTTGATTCAGGAGATCAGGCCTGGTATGTATGCAGCAAGGGAGGTCTTGATCCAACTTCTGTCAGTAAATGGATTAAAGGGTGACAGAGGGAAGGCTTGTGAGAAGGGTGAGAAAGACTTCCTTAGGCGACAAGCCTTCGGAAGCTTGAAGATGAAAAACTCAGAAGCCAAGATCCTCTTGGTCTAGAGCTTCAAGGAGCTAAAGAGTGACTCAACTGGATCCTCCAATTCTAAGTCGTTCAATGCTACGAAAATAACAGGAACCGATTAGAATCAATGTAATTGTTACAGTGATCCAACCTACATCATCCTGTAACAGCTACAACTCAACTGGATCCTCCAATTCCTAGCTATTCTAACATAGTATACAAGAGATGGAAAAGAGGCTGAAATCCATAAAGTAAGAAGTCTCAAATGCCTTATACATTAACCGGAGCGACTAGTGCTTCATCAAAAATTTACAATCGAGAGGCTTGCTCAACCATTGATCCTTTACAAAATACCAAGACTGAGTCTATATACTCAGGAAAATCACCTAACAGAGGTGTCCTTGGTCATTCAAGGCTTGGTGTCCTTTCAGCCAAATTTGGACAGGCTTTCTCTGTCTATCGCCACCTTAACTGTGCATGGCTCCTGCAGGGGGAGTAGCTGAGCCAGTAAATGTTGATTTAGCGTGTGTAGACATCCTCTGGCTAGTCGAGGACTCGGCATGGCTTCTTTGAAGAACTGGGTACACAGGACCCTCTTAATTGGATCACTTGCCAGACCTTCCATACCTTACACTTAAAGCATGAGGAGAGGTTTCACCCACCCCTTCTCGCCTTTATTTACTCCAAGCAAAGGCCGGGAGCAGGATTGTATCAGATGGTACCTGGAGATTGAGATGATCCTTTTGGTGGCTGGATTCGACGCCTTTGGCCCCTTTTAGCATAGTTCCTTTCTTTCCCAAGTGACCATGGGCTGTGACCCCGTGTTTATTCCCAGAGCGATTTTAGCATTCGCAAACGAAAGGAGTTAATCCTTTCTTCTTGAAATCGTAATGAGAAAAAGGCTGAGACGGCTTAATCTGGCGCCATGCGCCCCTCTGGATCTGATGGTTCTGAACTCTCCCGATAATTCTCTTGGCCCTAGGTCCTAGACACTCTCGTCATTTTGTGCATCGGGGAAAGATGGAGCTGCTTCTTGCGTTTCGAAGTTGCGATGGGAGAAAAGGCGAGGAGCCTAATCGCACACGCCAGGTGTCTCTTGTGGATGAACGGATGAGGTTGCTTCGTGATACTGCGGGCCTGGCTCTGGGTGCCTTTGGTGCTTTCATCATTTCATGCATCGGGGAAATATGGAGCTTCTTCTTGTGTTTCGAAGTTTCTATGGGCGAAAAGGCAATGAGCCTAATCGCGCACGCCAGGTGTCTCTTGTGGATGAACAACTAAGACTACCCCCTGATACTGTGGGCCCAACTTTAAAAGTTCTTTCCCTTTCGCCATTTCACGAGTTGATGGGTCAAAGACCCTTGGCTCCCTTTTCTAAACTCCTGATACCTGAGATGGCGATACGGGTCGGGCCCCCTTTCTGGTCATCGCTCTCTACATGTAATCGTCGGCTAGAACCCTAGTACTAACGCCTCTCACAACTCACGGCTTCGCAAGCTGGAGTATCAAAATTTAGCATTCTCCCCTCATGAAGTCCCAAGACGTGATGGTCAGTGAAGGTTGACCCCCTCTGGGCACTTTTCTTAACTTGCAATCTCGTGCAACTAAAAGACATAGTCATCCCTCTGAACTTACGAACCCTGAGTTCGAGAAATAACTACTGCACTTGTACTGATCACGATTTACACCCCTTGAAAACCCTTTTTTGCCATGCTTAGCGTGACTCAGTCAGCTGCAACAACCCGTCAACTGTTGCTCTACTTTGTCGATGAATTCTTGCCACAGAAGAATGAAGTGCCCACTTGTTTGATTTAAGCCTAAAATATATTTCTTCTGTGAGCTACGCCCAGTGCTCCTTGCGCCATTTGCAATCTTGAATACTCTTGTGCCTCAGACAAAAAATGTTACTAACATTAGGCTCCATGGGGGATAGATTCATCCCTGTGATGCTCTAAGGACTCATTTTGTAGTTCCATTGCCTTGTTGTTGGGCTATGGAGTCATTTACTAAGTCGAAATAATAAAAGTAAAAACAAAGAACAAAAAAGACAATATTTACAAAACACAGGAGCCACGAAAGGCTCAGACAAAACACTTTTTAAGAAAATGCCTATTTAGTAGGCTGCCGAAAACTTCTTCACCCTCCAAATCCTGTAGTCGATATGTGTTATTCGAGAAAACCTCTGAGATTTTGAAGGGCCCTATCCACAGTGCTTAAAATTTGTCATGCTTTCCCTTGTCTTGTTTAGGAGCATCCCATTTCAGTACCAGGTCTTCTACCTGGAACTCCTCCTTCTTGGCTTTCTTATCAAAAACCTGCTTGATACTTTGTTGGTGGTCCTGAACTCTGATCATCACCTGCTCTCTGACCTACTAGAATTCTACCAGTTGGTGAATCCTTCTGACCATGTCATTAGGCTCTTCTTGATAATCCTGGAAGAATTTCGCTACGGGAATGGCCAGCTGAGAAGGGAAAACAGCTTCTGCTCCATATACTAACTGGAAAGGGGAGATGCCTATAGATCTCTTTGTAGTCACCCGATCAGCCCATAGAGCGAATTTCAGCTTTGAATTCCAAGCCTTTTTGTTGTCCTCCATTAATCTTTTGATGATCCTTATGAGACTTTTATTGGAGGATTCTGCTAAACCATTTCCCTGGGGATAGTACAGAGTGGAGTGAATTAGCTTGATTCTGAATTTCTCACAGAACTTAACCAGCGGTTCAACCTTGAATGAGGTTGCATTATCTGTAACGATCTTTCTTGGGCAACCGAATCTTGTGATGAGGTCTTCCAGGAATCCAATAATTACCTTGTGGGAAGAACTACTGGTGGGGATAGCTTCAATCCATTTGGTAAAGAATTCTATGGTAGTCAGGATCCATCTGTGTTGCCCACTGGAAGCAGGGTGGATTTCTCCAATAAAATCTAGGCCCCATTGTTGGAAGGGTCCCGAAACAACCACAGGCTGTAAAGGTAGAGACTTGAGCTATTGCTTCCCTGAAAATATCTAGCATGTAATACAGGCTCTAACTCTTCTATGGACATCAACGAACAAGGTGGGCCAGTAGTATCCATCCTTGAGGATTTTGTGGGTTGTGGCCTTCCAAAAGTGGTTCCCTCCACATAGGCCATTGTGAAATTCAAACATGATCATGTCTGCCTCTTGTGGATCCATGCATTTTAACAGTACCCCCAGGGGGTCTTTCCAGTATAATATTTGATCAATAAGGCAATATATGGCTACCTTCAGCTTCAGAGCTCTTGTTTTGTTTCTCGGCAGGCCATCTGAAGGCCACCACTCCTGCAGGAAGTATATGATATCCTTATACCAAGGACATCGGGCCATTGGGGGCTCCCTTTGAGGGTCTCTTTCAGACAACCGACCCTGTTGGATTCCTGACCATTCATTGATGAAACTTATCCCCAAAGCTTGGCAATTGTCTTCAGCCAACATCTTGGCTAGGCCTCGACCTTTGATCAATTTGGTAGGATTTATTTCCAGGTCAAACTCCAGAATCCTAGCTATCCACTTACTCCTTCTCCTGTCTATGTCAGGCTGGATAAAAATGTCTTTAACAGCAGCCGAGGGGATGTAAGTGATGATTTTTGACTGTAGGACATAGATTATGAAAGCCTTGACATCCTTTACCAGGGCATAGGCCTGCTTTTCCATAGTGTCGTACCTGACTTTGGCATCCCTTAATGCTCAGCTGAAATAGGCAATAGGCTTCTCTAGCCCTTCCTTGTTTATTTGTAATAAAACAGTGGCTACCGTGTCAGGTGAAGCAAAGGAGAAAACAAGGAAATCCTTTGAGTAGTCGGGACTAATAAGCATGGGGGCTTCAGTCAGGGCCTTCTTTATTTGCTCAAAGGAATGTCGTGATTCAGAAGTCCACATCACTTCATTTCCTTTCCTTAGCATGGTTGTTATAAGTTTTATCTCCTCAGCAAAGTTAGGCACAAACCTCCTCAGGAAATTAATCTTACCAAGGAAGGATTGGACCTCCTTCTTGGACCTCGAGATTGATAAGGCTTGTATTGCTTCATTTCTTCTAGGGTCAATCCTGACTCCTTCTGCTGATACTATGTGGCCTAGTAATTTTCCCTCCTACATGGCAAACAAAGATTTCTTGGGGTTTAATGAAATGCCAAAACTCCTGCATTTCAGGAAAACCTTCCTAAGATGACAACAATGTTCTTTATCAGACTTTGAAAACATTGTGATGTCATCCAAATAGATGACCACAAATTTATCCTTTTCGTCGACGAAAGATATGTCCATGGCATGCTGAAACTTTTCCCCTACGTTCATTAATCCAAACGACATCTTGGCGTACATGAATGTGCCCCATGGAGTGGTAAATGTCATATTTTCCTTGTCCTCAGGTAGGACAGAGACCTGATTTTATCCAAAGAAACCATCAATCATGGACATCCTGGAAGCTCTTGTTACCCTCTGCAGTATATGTTCCATCCTTGGTAAAGGGTAGTTATCCTTTCGTGAGCTCCTGTTCAGGTTTCTGAAGTTTACACAGAGCTGGATCTCTCCACTCTTTTTCCTTCCTGGCACCAACTTGGCCACCCACTCTGAATACCTCAGTGGTACAATGATCTAAGCTTGAAGCAGCTTCTTCACTTCCCTCTCCATGATAGGTAGCAGCATAGGATTGATCTGTCTAGGCTTCTGCCTATATGTTTTTTCCTCCTCTTTTAATGGGATTTTATGCTCGATGACAGAAGTGTCATATGTTTTGAGGTCTTCGTAGGTCTACGAAAACACGTCAGCGAATTCCATCAAAAGTACAGTGTATTCATAGTTTTTCTCCTCTGTCAGGCTTCTTGACAATTTGACAAACTTAGGCTCACTCTCGGTCCAAATGTTGCACTGAATAGTATTAGTGTCATCCTCCATGGTCTCCCCTTTTAATGACACATTGTTTCTATCAAAAATCCTTTCCAAAGGAACTAGTCCTCTTGGAATATGGTTTCTGGGCAACTGCACAATGTTACGCTCTGCAATCTTATTCAGAAAATTACCCCCATCAAGTTATTCTTCAGAGATAGAGTCTTGGTCGATATGCATCTCTGAAAATTCTTCGACAGTCTCTAGGAATTTCTTGACCTCTAGATCATCCTCAAAAACCTTCCAATGTTTGACGTTATCAGGTATGGAGGGCCTGTATTTTACTTCTACCTCATATCTAAATTTCGGCGGCAAGGGCACTTTGAAATTACCTTCTGATGTAGCCAAGGAATCTGCCATTGTATTCTCCTCTCTTGGGATGAAAGAAATGTTAAATCCTGAGAAGAAACTGTGAATTAGGTCCCATACCTCATTTCTGTAACTCCTTAGTAGAGGGTGCTTAGCCTGATAAGCATTTCTGATTTGTTTGACCACCAACTCTGCATCAACGAACACTGCTACCTCCTGGATTCTTATTTCCATTACGGCTCTTAACCCCAGGACGAGGGCTTCATACTTTGCCACATTTTTGGTAGATTCAAATTCTATCTTGTATGATAGAGATATGGTTTCTTGGGTAGGTGACACAAAAGCCACCCCAGCTCCAACACCTTCCCTGGAAGAGGCTCCATCAAAGAACATTTTCCAGATGGGGGAGATGGAGGGAGGAAATTTAGGGGAAATGGTGGGCTGCTTTCTGAGTTTAAGAGGAGGTTTAGGAGCATTGGTGAGTTGTAGCACACTGGAACCTAAATCAGTGTCTAAGGCAAAAATGGGATGGTTTGTAAGGTTGACCTCATCACTGATTATATAGGCCAGCTGGGCTTCCCTGTATAGTCTTCTATGTTCTCCTCCAAACATTGGGATAGTAGCATATGTGAGGTCCATCTGCAAGGTTCCCCCTAGTCTTTTTATCCAATATCTTGATGACAACATACCAAACTTGGGGGGGACATTGGCTACTATAATATCCATGACCACACTTTTCATGGGAAGTTGAAACAAGGTCATGACCAGGTCTTTGATAACTCCTAGACACTAAACCTTTCTGGAGTCAAAGGAATAAAGGTTGTGATAGGATCGAGTGACTTCTATCCCTAACTCTTCCATGACAGTCTTCGACATGAGGTTGTGAGAAGCCCCTGAATCCATCAAGAAGTTGTGCAGTACCTTGTCATGTATGTTCAAGGAAGTGTAAAATGGAGGGGATGAGTCATTCATATCTTCTACCATAGGACCTAGAATAACTGCAGGATTTTCATCTTGCAAATTAATAGAGTCTGTGGGAAGGCACGAGATCTTAGACTGTAAAAGCTTAGAGAATCGTTTCCTGAACCCTTCATGTTTAATCAATTCTGTCAGGGGCACATGGATTCTGATTTTTTGAATTTCATGCTCGAAATTAAAAGAAGATGAGAGCTTTGGAATTTCTCTTATTTCAGGAACATGACTCTAGACTATGGGAGAGAGGGGTTGGTGCTTTTTACCTTTGTGACTATCCACTACTTCATTAGTAGGTTTTTCTGTTCTAGTGGACTACTCAGGATCATCGGGCGCTACTAGCCTTTTCTTAGAACGTAGATCATACCTACCTTAGCCGCCACTAGTCTTGTTTCCCTTGCTCAGTTCATTTAGTTGGATATCCATGAGAGACTCCTCATATGCTGATTGAGTGAGATGGGGAAAAGGAGAAGTGTCCTCGAAGCAATGGATTTCAGGATCCATCTCATCTGCTTCCCCTTCTTCCCCTTCGGCCAAAAAATTGTTTTGAAAAGGGGCCTGAATTTTCTGGTCTTCTCTGTCTCTTCCCCTCTCTCTTTGCACATTCATGGGAGAAAAATTGTTTGGCCTCCTAAAACCTCCTTTTTTTTCGGCATTCTGAGAGCCCTTGTATGCTTGCCTCCCCTCGACTTTCATTCTCTCCATCTCTGTAGACAGAGACTTCACCATCTTGGTCAGTTCATCCACTTGAGGGTGGGGCACCGATGATCCAAAAGTTGAGGTTTCCGACCTTCCCTTTCTTTTGTCTCTGTTGGCCTTGTTCCTCATTTTGTTAGCTGCTAACACATTGGATTCCACCTCTATGGCTGGATCTTTCATTTGAGCTGAGGAGGTGGCTCTTCTTTCTCTCAACAAAAGACAAAAATCGGGGCCAAACACACTAGCATAAGAAATTTTGGCCGAGGCTTCTGAGGGTTTTATTTCGATGGGAATTTTATTATACATCTTATTAAATCTTTTGGAGAAGTCAAAGATAGATTCTCCTTCCATTTTCTTCAAGAACCCGAACTCTGTCATGCAATACATGAAATCTTTCCTATCGCCCCACTGCCTCAAGAAAGCACTATCCAGGGCTTCGATCCCAACAATAGCTCCAGGGGGCAATCCTTAGAACCATTTCCTCACCTCGCCATCTAGGCTCTGGATGAAGACTCTCATCTAGACATCTTCATTTTCAATGTTGAGGTTGTCTGCATAACTGTAGAAAGCGGCCAGGTGCTCTTCCGCAGTTATGTCTCCTTCCCCAGTAAACTTGGGCATATACTTCAAGTAGTCTCCAGTAGGGAGAGGATGCATAGGATGGGGCAGGATTAAGGGAGCATATCTGGCAGCGACTATGGCGTCCATTCTATTCAGAGGGGGATTAGCACCAGCCATAGGAATATTAGGTGGAGGAGAACTTGGAGGACAAGGAGTTCGCGAAGGGGCTATTGGGAATGAGTCTTGAAGTGGAGTGGGAAACAAAAGGGGATTTAACACTAGTACATATTGTAAAAATTCCGACGTTTTATTTTGGCGTTATGGACAAAATTTTCCATATTGTCGCAAAATAGAGGAAATTTATAAAAAAAAAAATCATGTTTCCCGATAACGTCGGTCTTGCCATGTTGATGTCTCTCTTGCCACATTAACATCGGTCTTGCCACGTTAACGTCTCTCTTGCCATGTTTTCCACTGGAACGTCTCTCTTGCCACATTTTCCACTGTAACATCTCTCTTGCCACATTTTTTAAGATGTATGTCGCAATTGCGACGTTTTGGAAACTAGGTTTTCCCCTCCAACAGTCACCTTAGTATGTTCACCAAGTCAAAATACCAATAGTCACTTAGGATTTTTTTATGTCAGAATTGCGACGTTACAAAATCTATAAATATGTTGCATTTGACAGATGTTGCGACAAGTTTGCTATAATAACGGTGCTTCAAAAAGGGTTGGGACAACTTCCAACACCTCCTCAATTACAACTTGACCTCCTTCATGCTTCATCACCATTTATATGAAGTGATACTTATTATTAGTGCTAGGTGTATAATCAATGCCATAATTTTTAGAAGAGTTCAAACTACTAGAATAAAAAACAATTCTCTCATCTTTCCTTGTTTTATGAAAAGCAAGTCTCTTTCGGAAAGAGGTCTCCTTCTCATTAGTGATAGGAACCTTCTACTCAGTGCCATTGATTTCTAATCTTTGTTCATATCCATGGTCCCTTTCATGCATTTCTTCTTTTTTGTCCTTTCCTATCTACTTCTTGTTTTTGGCAGCTTCTTCTTATCACTTCCTTTAATTTGGATCCTATCAATGAAGGTTGCCTCCTTTATTTTGGGATGTGATAAATGGGGCTCCTCATTATGCCTAAAAACCATATGGATCTCCTTGTCTAGATTGAAGCCTTCAATATTTTGAACATGTTCCTTCTTTTCCTTGCCCTAGCAAGATCCTATATAACTTTATGAACAATAACTTGGGAGAATGTCTCTACAATG
>ML784119.1:1045912-1095161 GCA_009831015.1 Picea engelmannii | reverse complement strand
ACTGATACATGATACAAATTATACAATGATATGATACATGTAACATTAGAATTTAGAACCAATGTGAATGAACCATAAAATAGAACCATAAATACTAAATAGCAGTTTGCAGATTTCTCATTAACTTTAGTCTTTAAGTCATCGAAATAAAAATGTATTACATAGATGTTGAGGGAATTCCACTCCAAAATACAAGAGAGTAGAATCTAGATACAAAACAGGTAGCAATCTGATATCTCATAGATATTAGAGTCACTATCAGTGTCAATAGTCCTCCTCCATGTCATAATCAACATCACTACCATTGTCCTGTCCTCCATCCTCAACCTTCTCTATGCCCAATCCAAGCTCTGCTGCTCCATCTGCTGGTGTGGAGGATGACTCATCAAGCGGCTCCTCATTGTCCTCATCAAAAGTGGTCGGCTCTAACACTAGTTCAAAAGTCAAATGAACAACTAAAATCATAAAACAAAACCCTTTTTATCTCCCGTGAGATTCTTTACATAGGGCACGTGTCTGAAAATTGTGACACATCCTCAGGAAGGTGTCGGACACAGTTTGGTGACATGTCCTGCACTCATGACACAACTTGATCACATGTCTGACACTTATCGTAGAATGTCTTCACATGGACACCGCGGATACGAACACTTGGCTCCTTTTGGACGTGTCAAGTGACTTAGGTCTAGAGTTGCATTGAGTCTCCACTGACTACTACAGTGCACGTTTGGATGTAAACAAAATTGGAGAACTTGCCAAAGACAAGGCTAAGTCCTTGAAATCAGTAGATCTGCTACAACAACTTTGAAGAGTTATATCTGTTGAAGATCTTTTGGCTCATCTGGTGACTCCAATGAGGATTGAGTTGTTCTTCTTTTCTATTGTCGAAGTTTCTCACTGGTGACATCAAAGAGAAGAAGTACCTTTCAACACTCTTTTGGTGACTCCATAATAAAGGTATGATTTAATTTATGTATTGTTACTATTGGTAGTTGAAATGTTGAAAAATGATTTTTGAAAAGTTATTGGCTAGGAGTTACGTCCCTTTAAATTTCATTACTATTCACGGATATCCAAATCTTCTTCTTGCTACCTCAAAATGGTTAGATTTTCTCCCAAGACTTGATGGAAATGGTGATTCTGCAAAACAACACCTTGAGGATTTCTATACCTTTGCAGAAAATTTTGAACTTCAACATGAGGATATGATGATGAAGATTTTTTTCAAAGACCTCGTGTGGGGATGTCAGAGAATCCCAATACCATTCTGTCTTGAGGAAGGAGGCATTGATTCAATGTCGATATTTGAAACAATATCCATGAATTCTTGAGGAGAACCTGGAGAATATGAAGTTTCTTGGTAGAAAAGGAACAACACAGCCATAAATCAGAATGGATGGATGATGATAGTGAGGAATTAAGTGATGCTAAAGTCCCCAACATTAGAGTTCATAGTGTGTAGGCAGAAGATGTTATGATTATGACTTGTTCTCAGGTACTAGTTGGGCAGAATGTTGAACGTGAATCAAAGCTTGAAGAACAATATGAAGCGTAGCTTCAAGAAGAAGATATTTGTCTATTCATCAACAACGAACAACAATTTGTCAATGATGCAGATTTCTCAAAATATGTATCAGAATTATTGAGTGAATGTGTGCCTCCTGTTCTGCATCATTTGGCTGAATTCAAAGACCATCCTTATGAAGAAATTGTTGTCATAAACGATGATGAATCTTTGAACTTAAATGAAATGGAGATGCAATCTCCCACTTGGCTTGAGAGTGAAAGGCAAGATAGAATGGATGTTGAAGTGACTGAAGCTAAAGTGTGCACTGAAGGTTGCGAATAAGTTTTTTCTTTTCGTTGTCGTAAATTTAATTTTGAAGAAAATGTTAATCAAGTAGGAAGAAATTTCCATGTATGTTGTCACTAGCTGACACCTATATGACTTATTCCTCCTTTGGTCTTGGAATGACTATTAGGTATTGGTATTGATATTGTATTTTTTTTTTAAATACCTACACAAAGGTGGCAATTGTGACGTCCTTCACTCTCTTCCCGTCACTATTGCCACGTCCAAGACGTCTCTCTTTCCACCTCCAATATTGTCGCTCCCATAACAACCACGTCGGAGCTAGTAACTCCTAGTCGTCGCTGTTGCCACATGATGGACGTCGTTCTTACCACGTCCAAGAGTGTTGCTCCCATAGCAACCATGTCAGAGCTAATACCTCATCCCGTCGGTCTTGCCACCTTTAGAACGTCTCTCTTTCCACCTCTGAAACATCTCTCTTGCCACCTTAAGAACATCTCTTTTGCCACCTTTGAAACGTCTCTCTTGCCACGTCTGAAATGTCTCACTTTCCACGTTTGCAACGTCTCACTTGCCACATTTGAAACGTCGGTCTTGCCACATTTGTAACGTCTCACTTGCCACATTTGACACGTTGGTCTTGCCATGTTTGAGACACTGATATTGCCACGTTTGCAATGTCTCACTTGCCAAATTTTAAACGTCATTTTTTCCACGTTTGAAATATCGGTCTTACGACGTCAATATGGGGCTGGACAATCCAATTTATGATGACACGTGGTGTCATATAACGTCGCAATACAGACGAAAACATGGTCGTTGGAAAAACAACATCATGTGAAACAACGTTTGAGGGGGTCTGAGGTTTGTTGGTCTTCCGAAAATAGAAAGTGGCAATTGCATCGAACGCACCATTGGAATTTGACCCAAATGTAGTAGTATAAGGAGAAGGCTAATGAGCTCAAGTCAACAGGTGCTCCTCCTTGCACAGGAGTAGTAAAACTAGGCATGGGGAAAAATTCCACGATCCTGGGTCTACGCCAGGGTACAGTTTCAGAGGAGAGGGGAGTGACAATGGTTTCTCCCTCCAATCACAGACTAGGAGGGGAAAACTCAGCAGGAACACTCCCAAAATTTAGGAAACAGGACACCTCGGAAGGAGGACGGTCAAGAATCTGAGGAGGATAAAATGGAGTTCTTACAAAAGGAGATGGTGAATTAACTGGTTCAGCGATGGAAGCTTCTTATTCAGGGGCCTTTCCTTTTCTGAGAAACGCCTCTGGATCAGATTCAGGTGTAGCTAGAGGTAGTTGTGGATGAGACCGTGTGTGTCTACCTCTGAAAGCCACAATTAACTCAGCAGGTTCGCCACAGCGGAGTCGTCACAATGGAGTCGCCAGGTGCACAGTAGCAATATTCAAAGGCTCTGATACTCGATGCACCTTTAGGATCAGACGCTCAATATCGTTCAATCCTGGGGAAATTTTTCAACTTCATCCCCAGCAACGGCGCCAGAATTGTTAGCGTCAGAAGTCACCCTTGGATTGCTAGCAGGAGCAAACCCGACGCCCATGAGTTTTTATGTCACGATTTAATAAATGGGGTGATCATATGGGTAAAGACTCAACAAGATAAAACTTTGACTCAGGAGACCAGGCCTGGTATGTATGCAGCAAGGGAGGTCTTGATCCAACTTCTGTCAGTAAATGGATTGAAGGGTGACAGAGGGAAGACTTGTGAGAAGGGTGAGCAAGACTGCCTCAGGTGACAAGCCTTCAGACGCTTGAAGATGAAAAACTTAGAAGCCAAGATCCTCTTGGTTTGGAGCTTCAAGGAGCTAAAGAGTGACTCAATTGGATCCCCCAATTCTAAGTCGTTTAGTGCTATGAAAATAACATGAACCGATTAGAAACAATGTAACTGTTACAGTGATCCAACCTACATCATCCTGTAATAGCTACAACTTGACTGGATCCTCCAATTCCAAGTTGTTCTAACACAGTATACAAGAGATGGAAAAGAGGCTAACATCCATAAAGTAAGAAGTCTCAAATGCCTTATACATTAACCAGAGTGACTGGCGCTTCATCAAAACTCTACAATCAGGAGCCTTGCTCAACCATCAATCCTTTACAAAATACCAAGACTGAGTCTATATACTCAGGAAAATTACGCAACAGAGGTGTCCTTGGTCATCCAAGGCTCGGTGTCCCTTTAGCTAAATTTGGACAGGCTTTCTCTGTCTATTTCCACCTTAACTGCACATGGCTCCTGTAAGGGGAGTAGCTGAGCCAGTAAATGTTGATTTAGCATGTGCAGACATCCTCTGGCTAGTCGAGGACTCAGCATGGCTTCTTTGAAGAACTAGGTACACAGGATCCTCTCGAGCGGACCGCTTGCCAGACCTTCCATACCTTACACTTAATGCATGAGGAGAGGTTTCACCCACCCCTTCTCGCCTTTATTTAATCCAAGCGAAGGCCGGGAGAAAGATCATATCATATGGTACCTGGAGATCGAGACAATCCTTTTGGTGACTAGATTCGACACCTTTGGCCCCTTTCATCACAGTTCCTTTCTTTCCCAAGTGACCACGGGCTGTGACCCCATGTTTATTCCCAGAGCGTTTTTTTCATTCGTGAACGGAAGGAGTTAATCCTTTCTTCTTGAAATCGCGATGAGCGAAACATCGAGATGGCTTAATCCGGCGCCATGTGCCCCTCTATATCTGACAGTTCTAAACTCTCCCGACAATGTTGTGGGCCCCAGGTCCTGGACACTCTCATCATTTCATGCATCGAGGAAAGATGGAGCTGCTTCTTATGTTTGAAAGTTGCGATGGGCGAAAAGGCGAGGAGCCTAATCGCGTGCGCCAGGTGTCTCTTATTGATGAATGGCTAAGACTACCCCCTGATACTGTGGTCCCAACTTTAAAAGTTCTTTCCCTTTCATGATTTTGTGAGTTCGTGGGTCAAATACCCTCGACTCCCTTTTCTAAACTCCCAATCCCCGAGATGGTGATACAGGTTGGGCCCCCTTTCTGGTCAACGCTCTCTGCATGTAACCATCGGCTAGAGCCCGAGTACTAACGTCTCTCGCAACTTGTAGCTTCACGAGCTGGAGTATCAAACTTTGGCATTCTCCCCTTGCGCAGTCCCAAGACGCGATGGTCAGCGAAGGTTGACCCCCTCTGGGCACTTTTCGTAACTCGCAATCTCACGCAACTAAAAGACATAGTCCGCCCTCCAAACTTACAAACCCCGAGTTCAAGAAATAACTACTACACTTGTACTGATCACGATTTACGCCCCTTGAAAACCCTTTTGCGCCATACTTAGCACGACTCAGTCAGCTGCAACAACCCATCAACCGCTGCTCTGCTCTGTCGATGAATTCTTTCCGTAGAAGAATGAAGTGTCTGCTTTCTTGATTTAAGCCCGAAATAGATTTCTTCTGTGAGCTGTGCCCAGCGCTCCTCACGCCATTTGCAATCCTGAATACTCTTGTGCCTTGGACAAAAAATGTTACTAACAGGACCCGAAGGTGATTTCCAGGTGGAACCCCTGCAAATTCTAGACTGGAGAGAAATAGCTCTTCAGAATAGAGCCGACGCTTAGGTAAAGGTGCAATGGAAGCACTTTGGTCCTGAGGAGGCCACTTGAGAGTTAGAGGGAGATTTGTAGAAATCTCATCCAATCCTGTTCCAAGAAAGAAATGAACACTGAGGACAATTTTTTACTAAAGGGGGAAAGGATGTGATATCACCCAAAATAAAATAATTTTGAAATTTAAATTTGCTGGAAATTTATTTCCGTTTTTAGTAAATTTGAATTTGGAAATTTTTTTCCATTTATGGAAATTCTGAATTTCGAGTCTGATATTTGTAATTAATTATTATGACTATTGGGCAGAGTTCTGATTGGAATCAACTAACATAATATTTATATTAATTGCAGGAGGACAAATGGAAGAGCCATGTTAAAATTAGTTGACCATGACTCCATGAGTGGGGAACAAGTTGGAACTACCTCTGGGTTGATTATTACAAGTGGAAAATTAAAGATTTGGCCATTGGCAACCCCTGAAAATCAGGGATTTAGAAAGCTACGAAAATCTCCCGACAAGGGAGGGAAAAAGACCTGGGCAAAATTGATAAATAGCATATGCAAGGAGGTAGGACACTGCCAAATATGCTGGGGAAAAATATTTTTGAGCTCTCTTGCTGTTGTGAACACTATGGATTGAGTGTGAGGTAAGAGGAGTCTGCTGAAATGGATTTTCCTTGTTGTTATGAGCACTACTGAGTAAGTGTGAGGCAGGAGGATAACTGTTGGAATTGAAGGACATTCTTGAGAGGGAGTTTCGAGTTAGCCCTCATGGACTCATGGTCAGGATAGGGGGTGAACTGGGTAAATGATTTGGCTGCCCTATTCTATGGTTGGGAGGAACATGGTTGTTCCTTGTGTCTTCTCATGATCTGGTTCAGATATGTTGCTCTACTCCTTTTTTGTTTGAATAATTTTATATCTGATGCAATGTATTTGTTAAATCAAAACTGAAATGATTTCCATTTTTTGTTCGAATGATTTGATATCTGATGTCATGTATTTATTAAATCTGAACGAACAATAGAATTGGCCTTTTATTTGTTATGATAGTTGAAAGGATTTATGCATGGTTAAATTCTGGAAGAAATCTCCTCTAAATTAGATTCACTGTTATTTTTCTTTCTTTATTCATTTTCTGGGTGAAATCAATGCTGAGATTGACATATTGGGAGTGAAGGTTATGCTATAATTTCATTAATCTAACTGTATGAATAATGTTGGGAACAACATTTTGAGTGTTGTAAACTATGCCACTTTTTCCTTTCCATTAAGCAGACTGTGTAGAGACAGATCTGTAGCTGAGGTAGGAAGACTGACTATTATACCAATTTTCCCTTATAGTTCATTAACCTAACTTGTATAAAGGTATCTCGAACAAGAGAATACATAAATAGAAAATCATACTATATAATTTGCAATGACAGATCTATTATATGAACTACTTTAACAGTAAAGGAACCGTATGCACCTTTTCTTATTACGAAAATTTCCTTTGCCCAAGGTTGTACCAATTCAGCTATTCATATTTAGACTTTCATGTTTTAATAATGATGCACCAAAAAAAAAAAAATAAGAAGTGTCGAATCGCGAAATGCGAAAGGACTGTGGGCCCAACATTTCAGAATTTTGAGGTTCGAGATTTCGGGGTTTTCGAACACCTGATGCATAAAACAAAATGAAAGAAGAAGTGTCGAATCGCGAAATGCGAAAGGGCTGTGGGCCCAACATTTTAGGATTTCGGCATTCAGGATTTTGGGGTTAGTAAAACAAAGGAACCCCGCGCCTATGTAATAAGCAAATCCTGAATGCCAAAATATCAACTTTGTATTCTATCTTCTTTTAAAATATGCTCAGTCTTTGTTTGAATGATTCGTGTATCTGATTTTATGCATCTAATTGTGCTCAGTTGAAATAATTTCCTTGGATGACATCTATTCGTTGTAAGACATTTATGTTCAAAGACTAAATTCTAGGAATGGTTCCTCCTGAAACAAAACGCTAGACAAAAATATCTACATATGAACTTGTTAGAACAAATCCACCTACAGGAGCATATTTAACTCTGAAATCAAAATTCTAGGTAGGATTGTCTATGCATAGATGAGCTTGAAAGGTATCGATCTATTTATAGGCATATGTGTACTTTTGTAATTGAATTTATAGCAGATCTAGCTTTGAATAATTGAATTGGAGGAAGCTTGTACATATAGTACTTTGGGGTTTCAGGTTTCGGGGTTTCAGAGTTTCGTGATTCGGGATTTCACAACTTCGGAGGCAACGGTACTAGGCCCTTTGAACTCCCAGGTCCTGAAATGCCGAAAAGGGATTAATAGGTTTTGTCTCCTCCTTTAGCCCCCATCCATACGATCACGCCCAATGACCTGGGCCTAACTCCACAAAGCACATTGGGGTTTCGTGTACCGGTATTTCACAACTTGCGAAAATGAGGGCTCTTGCCTTTGGGTTTTCTGGGTGCTGAAATGACGAAACCTATTCACGCTAAACTGATTCGAGGTTTTGTGTACCAGGATTTCGCGACGTGCAAAAATGAGGAGCCTTGACCTTTGGTTTCCCATGTGCCAAAACACCGATCGAAAGCCACATGTTCCTCCGATGGACGACTGTGACCTTTAGCCATGATGAATAGTTTTTATCTTTTCAGGATGATCAATGGTCGTGTTCAAATATCGACTTTCTCCTTTTTGGAATTTGGGAGATTCTTCACTCCCCTGCATGCACCAGGTTTAAACCTCGCACATATTTTTTGGATTTGACGACTCTCACAGTTTCAGCACTTCTCCCCAAAGTGTCTCCACCGTTCATTTCAACTATTCTCCTACGCGTCCTCCCAGAGGTTAAACGTTGGGCACCTAGATCCTTTGTCCAATTGATCTAACGATAGTTGTGCTCCCACCTGAGCTTTATCTCTCTGATCTCTCGAAGGTTCCTTCGACCTAAGCTTAGATACTGCCTAAATACATATAAGCATGTTAGAGTAGTATGAGAATTAAGGGAAGTGATAAAATTATGGAAGAATTTATCCATAACAACTTTTCTGTTCAAAGTAAACTTGACTGGCATAATAATGTCATTATGGGCAAAAATGAATCTTACCTTCTCTTAAATTCTAAGCTTAAACGAAATTGAATTATGTCATAGAATTTTTTATTTTTTATGGTGAATTTGAGGTACATTACATGCAATTCCCTATTGCCAATGGAGGAATATTCTGCAAGGATTGTTGCATGTGCCAAATTTGGCAAGAGATTTGAAATCTATTGCAAAAATAATAGATTTTGTCTAGAATGTTAAATTCCACTAAAACAATTGGCATTGTGAAGAACCAAGCAAGGAATGTTCATTTACATGCTCCTAAGAAGGGAATTTATATGTTTTAAAGTTAAATTTATAAGTTGCGTCATCTATTATAGAAAATAGTTTGTGAGCTACTGTCATTAGAGGTTTCTTCATGTGAATGCCAAAACTCTATTAGAAATGAAAACGAAAATCATGGTAAATGGGATGATGATACAAAAACAATGATTCTAATTTGGACTCATGAATATTGTGCAATTGACAAGCAAATTATAAGGCACAATGTATACACTAGAATGTGTGGTTCTAGATTTAGTGCGCAGTGATATTTGCAGTCCTAAATATGTAGAATATGTTGGTGGGATGAATAGTTTTAGAGCTTTCCTTGATACTTTTAGCAGAAAAACTTTTATTTATTACTCTAAAATGGTTGGTGCATTTAATATTTTTCCACAATTTCAAGCAATGGCTGAAAAGTAGTTGGAGCCCTCAAGTTATTTTGCAAGAAAGCTAGCATAATGAGGCAATTTATGACTCCATATTCCTATCAGAAAAATGGTGTTACGGGAGGAGGAACAGAACAATGGTGGATTTAGATGCATACTTGTTTTAAGTCAACATGATAGAAGATATTGGACAAAAGTTTTTTCAACAACAACGTATTTGTAGAATAGATTGTGGCAATAAATGGAAAATTTTTAGAAGTAACTTGGTTTGGACTAATCGATTAGGTCTAGCTCAGGCCATTGAAATAATAATTGTTATCCTCTCCACCTAGGTTCGAATCCCACCATTCCACCATGGAGGAAAAATAGCGCATGCTAGCTTTCCATCATGCACAAGCACAAGAATTTATCAAACAATATTATTCAACCGTGGGGGAAATCTACCATGAGTTATCTTTTTCCCTTCTTCACAAGCACAAGTTCATCTCTAACAACATAATTCCACCATGGGGGAAAGCAAGAACTAACTTCCCCTCTTGCAGAAGAACCAATGCATCTCAAACAACATCACTCCAACATAGGGGAAAGCTAGTGCATGCTATCTTTCCTTCTTTCAAAAATGCAAGAACATATCAAACAACATCATTACACTATGGGAAAGCTAGTGTGTGCTAACTTTCAAACAACATCAGTCCACGGTGAAGGAAATACAAGTGCATTTCAAACAACATCACTCCACGGTGGAGGAAAGCTAGCACATGTTAACTTTCCTTCTTGCACATGCACAAGTGTATTTCAAAAAAAAGCATTCCATTGTGGAGGAAAGATAGTGCATGCTAGTTTTCCTTCTTGCACAAGCACAAACACATTTCAAACAACAACATTCCATTGTGAAAGAAAGCTAGAGTGCTAGTTTTCCTTCTTGCACAAACACAAGCACATTTCAAACAACAATCCACTATGGAGGAAAGTTATTGCATGCTAGGTTTCTTTATTGCACAAGCACAAACATAATTTGAACAACAACATTCCCCTGTGTAGGAAAGCTAATGCATGCTAGGTTTCTTTCTTGTACAAGCATAAGCACATTTCGAACAATAACATTTCACTATGGAGGAAATCTAGTGCGTGATAGTTTTCCTTCTTAAACAAAACAAATGCATTTTGAAAAACATCATTCCGCTATGGAGAAAAGATAACACATGTTAAATTTTGTTCTTGCACAAGAAAAAATGAATTTCAAACATCATCATTCCACTATGGAGGAACGTTGGTGCATGCTAGCTTTTCTTCTGGCACAATCAGAAGTACATTTCGAACATCATTCCACTCTAGAGGAACACCAAGGCATACTAGATTTCCTTCTTGCACAAGAAAAAGAACATTTCAATCAACATCATTCCACTATGTAAGAATGCTAGCATATGCTAGATTTCCTTCTTACACAAGCAAAAATGCATTTCAGACAAAATAATTCCACTGTGAAGGAAAACTAGCACATGTTATCTTTCCTTCTTGTGCAAGCAAAAGTGCATTTCATACAACATCATTCCACTGTGAAGGAAATCTAGGGTGTGTTTGCATTCCCTTCTGCATAGACACAAGCTCATCTCGAACAACATTATTCCACCATGGAGGAAAGCTAGCGTGTGCTATCATTCCCTCTTGCACAAACACAAGTGCATCTCGACCAACATCATTCCACTGTGGAGAAAAGTTAGTGTATGTTGGATTTCTCCCTTGCACAAGTATAAATGAAACTCGAACAACATCATTCCATTGTGGGGGAAAGATGACACGTGGTAGCTTTCCCTCTTAGAAAATCATAAATGCATCTTGAACAACATCATTCCATTATGGGAGAAAGATATTGTGTTCTATATTTCCCCCTTGCAAAAGCACAAGTGCATCTCGAACAACATTATTCCACCATGGGGGAAGGCTAGAGAATGCTATATTTCCCTCTTGCACAAGCACAAGAGCATCTCGAACAACATCATTACACCATGGGGGAATGCTAACACTTGTTACATTTTCCTCTTGCACAAGAACAAAAGCATCTTGAACAACATCATTCTACCATGGGGAAAGCCAATGCATGCTAGTGTTTCCTCTTGAAAAATCACAAATGCATCTCGAACAACATTATTCCACCATGGGGGAAAGCTAGCACATGTTAGCTTTCGCTCTTGCACAAGCACATGCGTGTTTCGAGCAACATCATTCCAGCGTGGTAAAAATCTATTACATTTTATCTGTTCCTCTTGTATAAGTACAAACACAAGAACATATCGAACAACATCATTCCATCGTGGGGGAAAGATAGCACACCAAGAAAAAACGCATATCGAACATCATCCCACCATGGGGGAAATCTAGTGTGTTTTAGCTTTCCCTCTTGCACAAGAATATACTCATCTTGAACAATGTCATTCCACTATGGGGTAAAGCCAATATGTGCTAGATTTCTCTCTTGCACAAGCACAAGTGCATCTCAAACAACATCATTCCTCTGTGGGGTAAAACTAGCATATGCTAGTTTTCCATCTTGTAGAAGCACAAGAAAAACTTGAAAAACATCATTCCACAGTGGGGGAAAGCTAGAGCGTGCTAGATTTGCCTCTTGCACAAACACAAGTGCATCTCAAACAACACCATTCTAGCATGGATGAAAACTTGCACATGTTAGCCTTCTCTCTAGCACAAGAACAAGCACATCTCAAACAACATCATTCCACTGTCAAGGAAAGCTAGTGTGTGATATTTTTCCCTCTTGCACAAGCACAAGTGCATCTCAAACAACAAGATTCCAACATGGAGGAAATCTTGCACCTACTATCACTCCCTCTTTCATAAGAATAAGCACATCTTGAACAACATCATTCCACCATGGCAGAAAGATAACACATGCTAGATTTCTCTCTTGAACAAGAATAGGCACATCTGAAACATCATTCCACCATGGTGGAAAGATAGAACGTGCTAACTTTCCCTCTTGCACAAGAAAAAGATCATATCAAACATCATTCAATGTGGGGGAAAGCTAGCGCATGCTAGCTTTCTCTCTTGCACAAGCACACATTGAAAAGCATCATTTCACCATGGGGGGAAGCTAGTGCATACCAACTTTCCCTATTTCACAAGCACAAGTGCATCTCAAACAACATCATTTCTCCATGGGGGAAATATAGTTCGTGCTATCTTTCCGTCTTGAAAAATCGCAAACACATATCAAAAAACATCATTCCACCGTGGGAGAAAGCTAGCACATGCTAGCTTTCCCTCTTTCACAAGAACAAGTGAAACTCCAAAAACATCATGCCACCATGGGGGAAAGATAGAAAAGATAGCACGTGCTATCTTTCCCTCTTGCACAAGAACAAATTCATCTCAAACATCATTCCATTGTGAGGGAAAGCTAGCGCATGCTACCTTTACCTCTTTCACAAGCTCAAGTGCATCTTGAACAACATCACTCCACCATGGGGGAAAGCTAGCATGCACTATTTTTCCCTCTTGCACAAGCACAAGCGCATCTCAAACAACATCATCCAACCACGAGGGAAATCTAGTGCATGTTATATTTCCATCTTGAAAAAGCAGGATCACATCTCAAACATCATCCCATCGTGGGGGAAAGCTAGTGTGTGCTAGCTTTCCCACTTGCACAAGTAGGAGCGCATTTCGAAAAGCATCATCCCACCTTGGGGGATAGATAACACATGCTATCTTTCCCTCTTTCACAAGCAGGAGCGCATCTTGAAAAACATCATCTGTCCGTGGGGGAAAGCTAGCACATGCTAGCTTTCCCTCTTGTACAAGAAGGAGCACATCATGAACAATATCATCCCATTGTTGCAGAATGTTAGCGCATTATAGCTTTCCCTCTTGTGCAAGTAGGAGCGCATCTCAAACAATGTCATCCCACCATTAGGTGTGCTAGATTTCCCTCTTTCACAAGAAGGATTTCATCTCGAACAACATCATCCCACCAATGGGGAAAGCTAGTGCGTGCTAGATTTCCCTCTTGCACAAGCACGAGCTCATCTCGGACAACATCATCCCACCATGGGGGAAGCTAGTGCATGCTATATTTCCCTCTTGAACAAGCACAAGCTCATCTCAGAAAACATCATCCCACTCCAGGGGAAAGCTAGCACATGATATCTTTCCCTAATGTGTAAACACGAGCTCATCTCAAAAAACATCATCCCACCATGGGGGAAAGCTAGCGCATGCTAGCTTTCCCTCTTGCACAAGCAAAAGCACATGTATAACAACATTATTCCACCATAGGAAGACGATAATGCAAGTTACCTTTCCCTCTTTCATAAGCACAAGCGCAAATGCATCTTGAACAACATCACTCCAACCTAGGGGAAATCTAGCGTGTGCTAGTTTTCCCTCTTGCACAAACACCAACACATCTTGAAAATCATCCCACCATGGGGGTAAGCTATCGTGTGCTAGAATTCTCTCTTACACAAGAATATATGCATATCAAACAACATCATTTCACTGTGGGTGGAAGCTAGTGCATGTTATCTTTCTCTATTACACAAGCACAAGCACATCTCGAACAACATCATTCCTCCGTGGGGTAAAACTAGTGCATGATAGCTTTCCATATCGCAGAAGCACAAGTGCATCTTGAACAATGTCATTCCACTATGGAGGAAAGCTAGTGCATTCTAGCTTTGCCTCTTGTACAAACAAGCTCATCTCGAACAACATCATTTTAGCATGGAGGAAAACTTACACATGCTAGTCTTCCCTCTTGCACAAGCATAAGCTCATATTGAACAACATCATTCCACCGTCAGTGACATATAGTGTGTTCTATATTTCCCTCTTGAACAAGAACAAGTGCATCTCGAACAACATCATTCCACTGTGGGGGAAAGCTAGTTTGTTTTGGCTTTCCCTCTTGCAAAAGCACACGCATGTCTCGAACAACATTATTCCACCATGGGGGAAATCTAGCGCATGTTAGCTTTCCCTCTTGCATAAGCATAGGTACATCTCGAAAATCATTCGACCATGGGGGAAAGATAACACGAACTAGTTTTCCCTCTTACACAAGCACAATCTCATCTCAAAGAACATCATTCAATGTGGGGGAAAGCTAGCATGTGCTATCTTTTCCACTAGCACAATCACATCTCGAATAACATCATTCCACCATGGGGTGAAGCTAGTATGTGCTATCTTTCCCTATTGCACAATCACAAGTTCATCTCAAACAAAGTCATTCCACCATGGGGGAAAGCTAGTGCATTCTATCTTTCCCTCTTACACAAGCACAAGTGCATCTTGAACAACATCATTCCAGTGTTGGGAAAAGTTAGCGCATGCTAGCTTTCCCTCTTGCATAAGAACAAACACATCTCGAACATCATCCTACTACGGGGGAAAGCTAGCACGTGCTATATTTCCCTCTTACACAAGAATATACACATCTCGAACAAGATCATTCCACTATGCTAGCTTCCGCTATCTTTCTCTCTTGCACAAGCACAAGCGCATCTTGAACAACATCATTCCTCCATGTGGTAAAACTAGTGCATGCTAAATTTCAGTCTTGCAGAAGCACAAGAACATATTGAATAACATCATTCCATTGTGGGGAAAATATAGTGTGTGTTATATTTTCCTCTTTCACAAACACAAGCACATCTCGAACAACATCATTCTAGCATGGAGGAAAGCTTGCACATGCTAAATTTCCCTCTTGCACAAGCACAAGCACATCTCAAACAACATCATTCCACCATTAAGGAAAGATAGCACGTGTTATCTTTCCGTATTTCATAAGCACAAGTGCATATCAAACAACATCATTCCACCATGGTGGAAAGATAGCGCCTGCTAGCTTTCTCTCTTGCACAAGCACAAGAACATTTCGAACAACACAATCCTCCATGGGGGAAAGCTAGCATGTGCTCGCTTTTCCTATTACACAAGAACAAGTGCATCTGGAACATCATTCCATTTTGGAGGAAAGCTAGTGCGTGCTAGCTAACCCTCTTGCACAAGCACAAACTCATCTCACACATCATTCAATGTGGGGGAAAGCTAGCATGTGCTATCTTTCCCTCTTACACAAGCGCATCTCAAAAACCAAATTATTTTCCATATTTTCTAACCCAACATTATTAGTAGGAGAAATATCACCTTCATCAAACATGTTTTGTTCAACTTTATCTTGCAAATATGATTTTTCCCTGCCACACCAATTCTCTACTTCTTCATTCTCAGACATCCATTCTTCATCTTCCTCAGAAAGAGCCAGTAAAAAATCATATGACCTACCCTTTAAGTAGTATTTCACAATAGAGCCTTCATCATCAAGGTTTTTTGCACTTGTACAATGATGTTCATCATTCTCAAGGATTGTCGAGCCTACATAGTTCGCTTGTTTCTGATCACTCTCACTTGAAATTGTATTGACCTTTGAGACATAACCTTGTTCTTGGACAAAGCATGGTTTTTCTATACATGTAATGATAAAAGTAAGCACATAATTGTTCCATGTAAATTTCATATGCATTGGAAGGTGAGAACTTATGGATACATCATCCTCTCCATCACGATTACACTCCTACAACCTATGGTAATGAGAGCCTAGCATTGTCTTATTTAGAGGAGCCTTTGGATTTTAGGTCTGTTGGTCATTCAAGCTATCAAAAATTCCCAACGATTGGATTTCCATCCATTGCATATAACAGGGTAAACGATGATGACCCAACTACAAACACATAGATGAAGTGAAATTATGTGCATTTGATCAATGCATAACAATAGGTAGAACCTCAGGTAGAGTATTTATATGCCCCCATTTTCCATCAAACTCAAGTAGCAAAAGAACCTTGCAGAATACAAATTCTTAACCTGTTGTCTGAACTGTTTGTTACAATTTGAGAGGCTACTAAGCTATAAGCTTATGGAAATGGACAACTACATGGGGGAAAGACTATGATTTATTGTAGTGCATCTGTGCTCAAGCCTCTTAGCAAATATTGTTGCCAAACTATTGCAGTTGATGTTCGATCCTTGTCCAATGACTCTATAAGCACACTTGATTTTATTGTCATCACTTACAAGGACGAAAGGGTCTCTAATTGTAATGTTTAAGGGATGGAGGATATGTCAACATTTCCAACAATCCCTTACTTGGAATAATACTCTGTGGGTGCAGGAAAGTCATAGATTATGAAACTGGGTGACAGAGATTACTATGTAAAGTTCTTGCAAATTTCTTTAAAGCCCAACCCCATGGTCGAGCTAAGCATAGCCAACCTAGGGAAGCATTAATAGGCTTTAGGTATTATTTGTTTTGAAGAATCCATGGATTAGTTTCAGCACAAAAACCAAAATGATATTCAAATCATAGTTTCAGTTAGTAAAGTCCTTGTTGCTGCAGAAACCCAAGAAAACATAGATAAAATCCCATATCTAATGTGTAAATCCAAACCCAAGAAAATGACACAAAGATATCTTCAGTACCCTTGACCAAGTCAACCAAGACCAAGACCAATTCAACCAACACCATCCATTTGAGACACATTTTAATGTAGACAATAAGCCTCTTAAATACACTGTCATCACATGAAAACCATGGGCTAAAACCATGTGCCACAATAAACCACAAGCACTCCATGATTAACCTAACATGGATTTGAAAGGGGAAGGAGAAATTGGTATTGCTAATGAAACCAATCTGTAAACCAAGTTATCTTACTACTATTAAGGATGGAGTTTATTATTTAGGAAGAGGATAAAGCAATGTCCATAATAGAACTCACATTTTGTAATAATATTCAAATAGACACAAAGAATTATAATACCAGCAAAAAGATGCAGTACTATTTAGTCCAAAATAGTTAATGTACTTCCATACAAAAATTTATCACATGAATTATGTGGAGGGAAAAGGTATGAGTGATCACATTTTTTTACTCAATTTATTTTCCCATTTTTCTAGTGTTAGGGATGATTTTAAAGTCTTGCAATCCCAACATTTCTAATTTTATTTAAGTCATTGTCACAATCATTTTGTACTTTGAAAATAATAACTTATGTTGAACAAAGAAAATTCATATTTTGAGATCATTTTTGATGCATTGTTAGAAGAAATTAGAAGAATTGATGCAAGAACACCAACATTGTGGGATAAGTTTCCTTCTATGCCAAAAGAAAGGGGAAACAAAATTTTTTCCAACAAATCCATGTTGAAAGATTAACAAAAATGGGTGCAAAAGAAACAAAATGAAGGCACAATGTCTACACTAGAATGTGGGGTTCTAGATTTAGTGCACAGTAATATTTGCAGTCCTAAATATGTAGAATATGTTGGTGGGATGAATTTTTTTAGAGATTTCCTTGATGATTTTAGCAGAAAAACTTGTATTTATTACACTAAAATGGTTGGTGCATTTAATGTTTTTCCACAATTTCAAGCAATGGCTGAAAAGTAGTTGGAGCCCTCAAGTTCTTTTGCAAGAAATATAGCATAATGAGGCAATTTACAACTCCACATTGCTCTCAGGAAAATGGTGTTATGGGAGGAAGAACAGAACAATGGTGCATTTAAATGCATACTAGTTTAAATTCAACATGATAGAAGATATTGGACAAACCTTTTTCTACAACAACATATTTGTAGAATAGATTGTGGCAATAAATGAATTTTTTTTAGAAGTAGCTTGGTTTGGACTAATCGATGGGGTCTATCTTGAGGCATTGAAAGAATAATTGTGATCCTCTCCACCCGGGTTCAAATCCCACTATTCCACCATGGAGGAAAGCTAGCGCGTGCTAACTTTCCATCTCATCAAATTTTGAATAAAGGACAACAAACTATCTTATTTAGAAATCCATTAGGCTACACAGGGATAAGCCTAGTTCAATGGGTTGTTGCCATATTTAATTCACAACTCTTTCTCTAATAAACATACTATCAAGTTAGCAACCATTTTTTCTACCCAAACTACCTCTAGATCCACTTCTTCATATGATTATCCAATAAATGATATAAGTTGGTCCTCTCAGGAAGTCCCTTGGATCAATAATCTAGTTATGATCTTAATGCTTCAAGTGTTCTTAATTATATCTGTGATCCACATGGGATGACTTGTGACATCCCCAAAAAAAAAAGGTATTTTTGAAAGTCAAAATTTGCTAGAAAAACTATTCCGTTTTTAGTAAATTCGAATTTGGAATTTTTTTCCCATTTATGGCAATTCCAAATTTCAAATTTGATAAATTGTAATTAATTATTATGACTATTGGGCAGAGACCCAATCTGACCCAACTAACTATTTGACTATGACACTTGTATGTAAACATAATATTGTTTTATTTATTGCAGGAGGACAAATGGAACAACCATGTTAAATTTAGCTGACCATGACTCCATGAGAGGGGAACATGTTGGAACTATGTAATGTACCTCAAAATTTACATATAATTTTTTTTTCTTTATTTAATTATTCTTCTTATTGGGCTGTGTCTTTAAAGTTTCATTCAATCATCAACCATGGTGTACAACAATCCTTTTCCTTTATGACTCTAACCGATTTTATCATAATGTCACCTCTTCCTATTTCGGTGCTGAGTTATATAAGCGATCATAGGTACATAGCTAGGGATACCTTGTTTTTATTTGCAACTTGATAATACCACCATTTTCATTTCCAAAACCCACTTTATGGTAAGGGGTATAACTACTTAGAACCAACTAACCCATAAAAGAAATGGTCATAGGGGTGAAGTCTTATGATAAATGACCTTGTATACATCTTATTACAAGGTCTAAGAGAAAAAACTTAACACCATTCGACATACTTATAAAACAAACCCTTTTGGGGTAAAAATTGAACACTAAACTATACAAAAATAAAAGTGTGAGTGGCTAACCTTGGGTAGGATATGGTTAAAGAAAAGGTATTTGGGATTCATCAATAACTGGTGTAACTAGGTGACAAAAGAATTAATCCTACGTAGGCCATCCGAGTTCCTCACCATAAATTCTCTGAGCAAACACAACCGGTTGGAACCCTCTCATCTTAAAGGCATGTCTGCAACATTTATGGCACACTGAGTTAAGTCTAATCATTACAGAGTTAGACCGACATGCCCAATGAAATGTCAGCACTTACCATTTGTTCACATGGCTAGGTACGATTCCCACTCATCCTCCATTACTCCATACAAAGGGTATCCTATCGTTCTCACTTCATTCTGGTCTTGGCTTGGTGAATGGAAAGGAAAGCTCCCAATTAAACTCTGTTTTAGTTTTCTGTCTTAGCAACGGGGTTATGCCTTTGTGAAATTAGACCTTTCTCCAAGTGGGAGAGTTCTTGGCAGTAGACTCCTTGATGGACCACCCTATAAGCTGGTAAGTCGACCTGGATGTCATTTGTATTCGGGTTCTCTTTTTTTTCTGTCTCATCGAGTAGTTTTCAATAACTCCAGTATACAAGCAGAGCCTTGGTAGCATTTCTTGTTTTATATCGGTGTTAAAAAATAGCAAAAGGGAAAATGGGGTGCTCTAGTATGGTTTAGGGTTCTCGTAGTGTATCCCCTCTCTGTACTAGTTTTCTTGTTGAGCCGAGCCATCTTTCTTCGTGGAAGGTCTTATCTTGATGTCTATTGATATGCGCATCCGAGATATTCTATTTATTTGTTTCTTAACTGAAATGTTTGTATTGGGTGTGTTTTCCTTCGTCGATTAATACCTAGTTGACAATGTATGTAACTGGCTTTTCCTGTGTGTAATAGACCTCTCAGTATAATGTGGAACTAAACAAAAGGCCTCATGTTAACCCTTTATGTTTATAAATAAACTGTTAAAATAGATTTATGTTACTATTGCTTTACGCTCATTATACACATGTTATCCCTGTTTGTGATTTACTTAGGGTTAAAGCTGGTAATAGTCACTAATGATGGGCCCCTTTTGTTATGTGAGGGTACCCATCAGGGAGGCATGAGCTCCTCTTCCCTCCTCAGTCTAGGAGCACACGGGTTTTAGCACAAATGGTGAAGGATATAAAATCCTCTATCACAGTTAAGTTTTTCTTATTTCGTTCTATTCTTTTAAAATGGTTGTGTTATTGTTTGTCAGATACATTTCTTATTGTTTCTCCTTGTTTCATGCAGAGTGTACTCACACCGTGGAAGGGGAACGCCCTCTTCACTCTTCCAAGAGGTACTCGAGTTCCAACTATGAATAACCCTCTGTCTAAGTTATTACTAGCACCAATGATCGAGGCTACGACTCGTTCTTAATATTGTGAAGATCTTTCATTTTTAGTTTTGTGTTAGTTGTTTTAAGGGTACACCCTAATTTTGTATTAAAGACTGGTACATTGTTAGTGCACCAAGCTTGCGCTTGATTGCATTCGTGATATCCATACCACCATGTCTTTAAATGATTAAGAACAATGTATTGGGTTTTTATTTGCTTTGGATATTATGGAAGTAACAGGATTCAGAACTGATGTTTTTGTGTTTAACATTCTCTTCTAAATTTTTCTGAAAGTTCGGTTTGTCAAACAGAGTTGAATTTTGTTTCTTGATTTGTTCTAGTCAATTTCCCAGAATTAATGTTGAATTTTGTTTCTTGAATTGTTCTTGTTAATTTCCCAGAATTAATTACACATTCGTATCAAAATGATTTAACCAAGTCTTGGGGTTCGCTCCCACTGGTACTGTGTGCTTGTATTCAAAATCCTCTGAGTTTTGTTAAGGTTTGGACACTTATTTTTGTTATACAAACAAAATGGCAATGGTGGGAGTTTATCCTGTGCCTCTCTTTCCCCACTCGTGACTATTTTTCTTCATGTATTTTACTTTACTCCTTCATAACTTATACCCTAACTTACATTGCACTGTAGATACACTATGTAATTTATATTTTGACTTATGTTCCTATTTCTAGCCATTAATCTAGCATTTGTTTGAACTCACACCAGAATTAAGTCAGTTTATTTCGGCACCGATAATACTAAACCAACCCATAGTATCTATGCTCCAACGCTTCTGTATTGGGGTCTATGGATTTTGCTAGATTATTTCCTCTGAGAATGTTTATACACACATATATATTATCCGACTCTGTTTATAGATGGTTATGCTTCAGCGTCACTGTATCATTTATAAATATTACTCATTGTATAATATGTCTCTGTTCATATTAAACCTATATAGGTCTACAAGTCTGTCAAATATACCCTCAGTATTGCAGGACATACTTGCCTATATTTTGAACTTGTATACGTATTAATGAAGGTTCACTATATACTAGTTATCTATAGAAATATAATTTCGCCATAAGGAAATGGTACACTCGGCTACCAATTACACTAAACAAGCAAATCAATTTTCCTTTTGTTCAACCGATTTAAAATTAGGAAGGTAGTTGTAGACTATAGTCATCGAACAACCTTTGTCTATGTTTTTAGATGCATGCTAACTTGAAGGATTTCACTATAACCGTAACCAATTCACTCCACAGAGACAGAGATATTGAAATTCGGTACAGGAAAATAACACACAACAATTATATGATTACTTAAAACAGACAACTAGGAACTACTTCACTATAGATTTAACATGTTCAGCACCATAGATATAAAAACATTCGAATGGGTAGGGGTTACAGTAGCATATCTGAACTAAACTCATGGAAAAACAAAGGGAACAACCATGTTCCTCCCAACCATAGAACCGAGCAGCCAAGATCACTTGCACGGTTCACCCCCTAGCCTAACCATGAGTCCATGAGGGAAAACTTGGAAACCCCTCTTTCACAATATCCTTTGAACAAGTAGCTCCCCCTTGCCTTACACCCATTTAGTGTTCATAACAGTAAGGGAAAAATCAATAGTTTTCCTTCCCAGCATACTTGGCAGCGTCCTGCCTCCTCACATATGCTTATTTATCCATTTGCCTAGGTCTTTTCCCTCCTTTGGGAATTTCCGCATCTTTCTAAATCCCTGATTTTCAGGGGCTACCAGTGGCCAATTCCCTGATTTTCCACTTGTAAAAATCATCCTAGAGGTATTTCCAACATGTTCCCCACTCATGGAGTCATGGTCAGCTAAAATTTAACATGGTTGTCCCCTTTGTCTCCTGCAATCAATATAAAATATTTTGTTTTTCATACAAGTGTCATAGTCCAATATCTAGTTTGGACAAATCAAATCTCTGCCCAATAGTCAAAATCATTTATTACAATTATAAAATCCGAAATTTGGAATTGCCATAAATCGCAAAATTTTTCCAATTTTGAATTTACTAAAAACGGAAATAAATTTCCAGCAATTTAAATTCTAAAAATATTTTTATTTTCTTTATTTTTTGGGGGGGGGATGTCACAAACTACCTCTGGGCTTATATTTACAAGTGGAAAATCAAGGATTTGTCCATAGGAAACCTCTGAAAATAAGGGATTTGGAAAGATGCAAAAATTCCCAATGGAGGGAAAAGACCTAGGCAAAAAAAATGACTTTGCATATATAGCATATCAGAGGAAGCAGGATGTTGCCAAGTATGTTGGGGAAAAAGAATTACCTCTTATTGTTATGAACACTCACTACTAAGTGTGAGGCAAGAAGAATTTTTTCTGAAGTTAAATGGCGTTGCTGAGGAGGAGGTCCAAGTTAACCCTCATGGATTCATGGTCTGGCTAGGGGGTGAACAGAACAAGTGAATTGGTTTCCCTATTCTACGGTTGGGAGGAACATGGTTGTTCCCTTTGTGACACAGAAACTCTATCATCCCTTGGGTCAATGTTCACTCACAGGATCATTATTTATCTCCTTTGAGCCGGATCGACTCTTTCGATTCCTTACTAGAATCTCCTTCCTATTGATCCATAGGTCCTTTCGGAAGCTCCCCTATGTGAAAAACACTAAGTGTGAGATCCACCTTCTCTGTGTGACCATAGTGCTATGACCAAGGCCTAATATATAAGGCACTGGTCGTAACTCACCACTTCGTAAGTTGAAGGGTTGAACTCTCATTCCCTTATATCACGAATCCTTGAGATGTGAGAGGTCGACGGGGTGTTGACTCCTTTCACTAGGCGACACGTGTCCGCCTGTTTATCACCCAGGCCCACCTTATGGTTCTTCCATGTGTCTCTCGTACCCATCTTCGACACTTCGCAACTTTGCTTCCAAAAATTCTACCTCCTTTGTATCCTAACACCCAAAGTGCCAAGATCCCGAACTCATCGATACTCCTTATCGCAACTCACGACTTCGGGGATTTCGGGACAAAAGTATCGACCTCCTATCCTTCAAACTACTAAGGTGTCAAATTCTAACGTGTTATAAATGAGGGTCCCACAACAGAGCTTCTCTCCCTGTCGAGACTTCACTTTTTGCTATCTCGCAAATCTTGATGCAAGGTTTCAGCCCTTCAGCTCACTAATCCATGAAATGAGAGTTCGCTAGTGATCCAATGGCCCTTGCTGGCTTGGACCCTACGGTTTTATTTTCCTTGAACTTGCACTTGGAAATATACTTAACATAGCTTCCCTGATCCTCTACAAGATCTGACGGCTCTCAGAACTTCGCGAATTCTCCACAGAGAATTCTAACCGTCTAATTCCTCCTTGACAACTCCTGCGAAATGAACACGGTATTCCTTCATGGAACTTGTCCACCTGCAAAATGACTTTACTATGTCTCCTTTCCATTCTTTAAGGCACTGGCCCTCTTGGACTTTTCTTCAACAACTTCAAAGACTCTATCCCTCCAGAACTTGTTTGAAAAATCCTCAAGTCCTTTGGGAATGATTCCTGTGCACACTCCTTGCGGCACTTCTTCATATACGCTTTAATATTTGAACCTCTTTGACTCTGTGCACTCCTTGCAACAATAGTCTTTCAACAATTCCCTCAGGTTGTAAGCTCTGAGACACTACTCAGCCTGTGCACACCTTGCATGGCTCCTATTCTTAACTTGCACTTCCGCGAGAATGAGAACAATGTTATCCCTCCTAAGCTTTCAGAGATAAAAACTCTGAACCCTTGTCAATGCACTCCTTGCGGATAAACTCCATTGCACTCCTTGCAGGAATTTTACTTACTCAGGTTGAGAAACAATTGAAGCTCATTCCTTACTCTCTCTCTCATATTTCAAACATTCAACAAGAAATCATTCACACATAGCATAACAACAAATGCATAATAGAAAGAGTAAAATAGCTATGAGCATAGCATTCAACATGCATACGTAGAGAATATCACAACACCATAAGTCTGAATCAAAGCTTCATGTATTAATTTAGGACTTCTATACATGGGTGTTTTTAAATACATCTCTCTACTCTCTCTTGCAATAGTTGAACGTTATTCTTCTCCCCTATGCTCTATGCTCAATTGACAATGTTTCTAATTGTTAATAATACAATTGATACAATATGAGGGTGTCTAGTCGGTTTTCCCTCTACTCCTAAGACTGTCTAATCTGGAATTCAAAGCTACTTACTTACATTTATTATACATAAATGCCTCTACCTACTATAGACAAGAGCAGATCACTCAAGGTTTGTTTACAATCTACAAGTATGCCCTTTCTTAACTACTTTATTTAAGTTTTGGTGCATCCCACTTCAAAACAATTTAAACTCCTTTGAACATGTGCCAAAATGCATTGGCACTGCTCGCGCTCGCTTGCTCCCAATGATGGTCCTACATCATACTCCCTCGCTTGAAAAAATTTCATGGGCTCCTGTCCATGAGCTCTCGCATGGTCTATCCATGCTTCTGGATTTTAGCTTCAGTTTCCTAGCTGGCATCTTCAACTAGATGTCCATTCCACTTGTGTAAGTATTCAAAATATTCCTTTTGCCTGGTCCTCTTACTAACTCTTTTGTCTAGTATGCTTTCCATTTGTGGTTTCTCTGCAACTGGCATCTGTTTAGTCCACTGAACCTCTAGTTGTTCATTACCTCCTTCTACTTCTTCATCTTTATAAGGGTACAAATATGAGATGTTGAATATTGGAGAAATTTCAATCACATCGGGTAATTCGATCTCATAAGCATTTGTCCCAAATTTTCTTAGGATCTTGCACGGTCCAATTTTCTTCATTTTCAGTTTATTATATGTCCCCCTTGGGAACCTTTCCTTTCTCAAGTGTGCAAGGATTAAATCACCAACTTTGAATTGAAGTTCTCTCCTGTGTTGATTTTCTCTTTGCTTATACTCTTGGCTCGAGTTTTGCAATTGCTCCCTAACTTGGTTATGAAGCTCCTTCATTGCTTCTACAAAATCCTCTGCACTAGCACTCCTAGTTGCATTTTGTTTTGAATCCCTCAATTCATAAACTCCTCTTGGCTACTTGCCATAAACAATTTTAAATGGACTCTGCCCTATGCTTCTGTTGATTGAATCATTATAAGAAAATTCCGCCTGTGGGAGAATATTGTCCCACTGACTATGGTGTTTTGTCACCAAACTCCTCAGCAAGTCTCTCAAACTTATATTCATGACTTTTGTCTATCCATCCGTCTAAGGATGATAAGATGAACTGAACAACAAGTTTGTTCCTATATTCTTCCATAAAGTCCTCCAGAAATGTCCCATGAACTTGGTGTCTCGACTTGAAACTATACTCCTTGGTAAGCCATGAAGTCTGACAACTTCTTTGAAAAACAGGTTCATGATGTGAGTCGTGTCGCTAGTTTTCTAACATGGTATAAAGTGTTCCATTTTCAAAAATCTATCCACTACCACAAAGATTGAATCAAACCCTCTTTGCATTCTTGGTAGCCCTAACAGAAAATCCATGCTTATTGCATCCCACAACCTCTCTAGTATGGGTAACGACTGATATAACCCTGTGTTCTGCCTCTTTCCTTTTGAATGCTGACAAATTCTGCATCTGTCCATGAATATTTTTACGTATTCTCTCATTACTAGCCAAAAATATGACTCGTTTAACTTTGAGAACGTCTTTTCATGACCGAGATGCCCGGCCAATCCTCCACTATGTTTCTCCTTCAGCAAATTCTCCCTCATGGAGCATTTTGGAATACAAAGTTGATTACCCTTAAACAATAATCCTTCCTAGATCATGTATTATGTCCATTGACTTCTATCCCTGAGAATTGGATTCTTAGCTGCTTGATATGCCTCCTTAAAATCTGGATCATCTGTGTACATTTCCTTGAGGTTATCAAAACCCAATGCTTTGACTTTGAACTCCTGCAATAGCAAACACTTCCTGGTCAAAGCATCAACAACTTTGTTAGCAGTTCCAGAAATATGCTTAGTTACAAAAGTAAAGTTCTACATGTATTCAACCCATTTAACATGTCTTTGATTCAAATTCTCCTGTTGAATCACAAATTGCAAAGCATGATTGTCACTATATAAGACAAACTCCTTAGGAATCAAATAGTGTCTCCATTTCTTCAATGCCTGAATAATAGCATAGAACTCCTTGTCATACGTGGAGTATTTTATTTTGGCTTCGTTCAACCTCTCGTTGAAGTATGTTATCGGTCTGTCTTCTTGGCTCAAGACTACCCCTATTGCAAATCCACTTGCATCACATTTTATTTGAAATGTATTTTTGAAATCCATCAACACTAAAATTGGTTGTTCCGTGATTTTCCTTTTTAACAAATTGAAGCTTTTCTCTGCTTCTTCTATCCAGTGAAAATATTTATGTCTTTTCTTCACTGTGTCCATCATCGATGCACTAATTCCACTGAAATTCCTAATGAACTTCCTGTAGAAACTAGCCAATCCATGAAATCTTCGAACCTCAAATATACTCTTCGGTGATGGCCAATTCTTAATCACCTCCACTTTATCTGGATCCATCTTCAACTTATCTGTAGAAATAACAAAACCCAAATAAATGAGATCTGTCTTCATGAATGAGGATTTGTTCATATTTATCAGCAACTTCTCTTGCTATAACCTCTTCATCACTGTAGCCAAATGTTTCAAGTGCTTTGCCTCTGTTTTATTGAAAATCAGTATGTCATCAAGATACACAATGACAATTTTTTTGATGAAATCCTTCAGGACTTCATTCATCAATTTCATGAAAGTGCTCGATGCATTTGTTAAGACAAACGACATAACAAGCCATTCATACAACCCTTTATTGGTCTTGAATGTTGTCTTCCATTTGTCTCATTCTCTCATACGAATCTGATGATATCCACTTTTCAAATCAATCTTCGAAAAAAATTTCACTCCACTCAAGAAATCCATCAAATCATCCATTCTTGGTGATGGAAATCTTTACCTGATGGTAATCTTGTTAATTTCTCTTGAGTCTGTACACATTCTCCAGCCTCCATCTTTCTTTGGACTGAGTACTGTCGGAACAACACATGGACTCAAGCTTTCTCTAACTAACCCTTTGTCCATTAAATATTGGACCTGTCTTTTGATTTCTTCATTTTCCTGCGGTGTCAATCTATATGTTGCTTTGTTCGATAAACTATATCCAGGTATAATATGAGTGTGATGACTTATACTTCGGATCGGTGGCAATGAACGAGGTAGTTCTTCCACTATTATATCATCAAATTCCTCTAGTAACTCCTGGATTTCCTCTAGTAAATCATCCACTCTTGTGCTGGTCAAAACAATTCTAGGTTTCTTGACCATAATGAATTATGTATCTTCCTTCTTCTTAACTTCCTTAAGAAGTTCCTTCCGACTCATGAGAAGTATAGTGTTTCTTACCTCTGATTTCACCTCTTTGTCCTTGATCGGCAACAACATGTGAGTTCTCCCATTCTTCTCTAGGGTGTATGTGTTCTTTCTCCCATCATGAACCACATTCATGTCATATTTCCACGGTCTACCCAACAATAGATGACAAACATCCATGGGAATGACATCACACAATATCTTATCGTTATATCCTCCTATTTTAAATTCAACTAAACATTTTTTAGTGACATTTACCTGATGTCCTTTCTGTAGCCATGAAACTCTGTATGGACTTGGATGTTCAATAGTCTCCAGCTCCAACTTTTCTACCATCTCTGTAGAAATCAGATTTTATGTGCTACCACTGTCCATAATGACCTTGCATACCCTGTATTTGGTCTTGCAAGCATTCCGAAAAAGACTGTTCCTTTGTACTGGATTCTCCGCCTCCTTTTCTGGTGTTAAGAGAACCTTCCTCATCACTGGTGATCTTCTGCCTTTGGGCTTTGGAAATGTGAGTCTCACCACCTTCTTTCTTCTTATCTAGACATTCATAAGATTTGTGTCCATTCTTTCTGCATGTGAAGCATTTTATTACTCCACCTCTACCTCTTCCTCTTCCTCTAGTGTGAGGAAAAGTGTTGTTATCAACATACTATTCTCTATGTTTGGCACACTGCCCTCTCTGTGATCTTCCACCTCTTTTAGGTTGAGGTTGAGGTTTCTTCCACTCTTCCTTAGGTTTCTGATTCCTATCTTGGACAACTTTTTTTCCTCTAGGCTAACTTCTGCCTCGTCCTCTTTGACTTTGCTTTCGGCTTAGCTTCTCTTTATCTTTCAAAGCCATCTGATAAGAATCTTCTATGGTCCGAATAATCATCATGGTCATCTCATCCTGAATGGTGTATCTCAGACCATTCATATACCTGGAAACCTTTTCATCATCACTTTCGTGATGACCTGCCTTGATGTTTAGCTTGTAGAACTATTCAGTGTACTCCTTCACTGACATCAACTTCTGTCTCAAATTTTTCATCCTTCGAAACAAAGTGACTTGATAATCCTTGGGTATGAATTTCACCTTCATATTCACGATCATTCTATCCCAACTCCTGATTTTCTTCTTGCCTTTGCAATATCTATCAACTTATAATTCATCCCACCACAATGCTGCATGTCCTTTCAATCTTGTGACACCATGTTTTACCTTCTTGTCTTTCTCGACATCTTCATAGTCAAAATATGTGTCCAGAGCTCTAACCCAGTCTAGAAGCTCTTCAACATCTAGGTTTCCCTCATATACTGGAATGTCCATTTTTTCCCTAGCACTCATTCTTGCAACAACCCTAATCAAGCGTTCATTTGTTGCATCCTCTGCTGCAACTTCTTCTCCTTCATGTCCAGCTTCATCTTCACTTTTAGATTCACTAACATCTCCAACACCGGTTGTGCGCCTCTGTTTTATTTCCATGTCCACAATTCTAGCGCGTATCATACGCATCTCTCTTTCCATGGCTGAATTTGGCACCTGCCTACCCCTTTCTCTTGGTATTTCCCTCTCCTCTGGTGGATCAGGTGTTTGCCTGTATCTTCTTCTTGGTGGCATGGCTGTAAAATTCCTCCATTCCCTGCTACAGAAAGCAAAGAAAATTCTCCTAGGCTCTGATACCAGAAATGACGCAGAAACTCTATCGGCCCTCGGGTCGATGTCCGCTCACAGGATCGTTCTTTATCTCCTTTGAGTTGGATCGTCTCTTTCGATTCCTTACTAGAATATCCTTCCTATCGATCCCCAGGTCCTTTCAGAAGCTCCCCTATGCAAACAACACTAAGTGTGAGCTCCACCTTCTCTGTGCGACCATAGTGCTATGACCAAGGCCTAATCCAGAAGGTGTTGGTCGCAACTCACCACTTCACAAGTCGAAGGGTTGAACTCTCGTTCCCGTATCTCACGAATCCCCGAGACGCGAGAGGTCAATGGGGTGTTGACTCTTTTCACTAGGCGACACATGTTTGCCTATCTATCACCTGGGCCCACCTTGTGGTTATGCCACATGTCTCTCATGCCCAGCTTCGACACTTTGCAACTTCACTTCCCAAAACGATGCCTCCTTTGTATCTTGACACCCGAAGTACCAAGATCCCGAAATCCTCGATACTCCTTATCGCAACTCGCGACTTTGGGGATTTCGGGACAAAAGTCTCGACCTCCTATCCTCCAACCTACCCAGGTGTCGAATTCTGATGCATTATAAATGAGGGTCCCACAACATAACTTCTTTCCCTATCGAGACTTCCCCTTTTGTGATCTCGCTAATATTGATGTAAGGTTTCGGCCCTTCAACTCACTAATCCATGAAATGAGAGTTCGCTAGTGATCCAACGACCCTTGCTGGATTGGACCCTATGACTCTATTTTCCATGAAATTGTACTTGGAAATATACTTAACGTAGCTTTCCTACTCCTCTGCAAGATTTGACGGCTCTCGGGACTTCGCGAATTATCCACGGAGAATTCTGACCATCCAATTCCTCCTTGACAACTCCTACGAAATGAACACGGTATTCCTTCATGGAACTTGTCCACTTGCAAAATGACTTTACTATGTCTCCTTTCCATGCTTTAAGGCAATGGCCTTCTTGGGCTTTTCTTTGACAACTTTGAAGACTCTATCCCTCTGGAACTTGTTTGAAAAATCCTCAAGTCCTTTGGGAATGATTCCTGCGTGCACTCCTTGCGGCACTTCTTCAAATACGCTTTAATATTTGAACCTCTTCAACTTTGTGCACTCCTTCCAACAACAGTATTTCAACAATTCCCTTAGGTTGTAAGCTCTGAGACTCTACCCGGCCTACGCACACCTTGCACGACTCCTATGCTTAACTTGCACTTCCGCGAGAATGAGAACAATGTTATCCCTCCTGAGATTTAAGAGATAAAAAATCTAAACCCTTGTCAACACACTCTTTGTGGACAAACTCCACTGCACTCCTTGTAGGAATTTTACTCACTCAGGTTGAGAAGCAATTGAAACTCATTCCTTACTCTCTCTCTCAAATTTCAAACATTCAACAAGAAATCATTCACACATAGCATAACAACAAATGCATAACAGAAAAAGTAAAATAGCTATGAGCATAGAATTCAACATGCATATGCAGAGAATATCACAAAACCATAAGTTTAAATCAAAGCGTCATGTATTAATTCAGGACTTCTGTACATGGGTGTTTTCAAATATAGCTCTCTGCTCTCTCTCGCAATAGTTGAATGTTATTCTTCTCCCCTATGCTCTATGCTCAATTGACAATGTTTCTGATTGTTAATAATACAATTGATACAATATGAGGGTGTCTATAGTCGGTTTTCCCTCTGCTCCTAAAACTGTCTAATCTGGAATTCAAAGCTACTTACTTACATTTATTATACATAAATGCCTGTACCTACTATAGACAAGAACAGATCACTCAAGGTCTGTTTAAAATCTACAAGTACGCCCTTTCTTAACTACTTTATTTAAGTTTTGGTGCATCCCACTTCAAAACAATTTAAACTCCTTTGAACATGTGCCAAAATGTGTTGGCGTTGCTCATGCTTGCTTGCTGCTGACGATGCTCCTGCATCACTTTGTCTTCCTGTGAACTGGTTCAGATATGTTTTTTTCTCCTCTTCTTGAATGATTATATATGCCTGTTGTAATGCATTTGTTTGTGTTAAAAGTGAAATATTTTCCATGTATAAAATCTGTTCATCTATATGAAGTTTATAACAGATAACCAAATTCTAGAATTGTCTCTTCTATAATTGAATCTGTAGGCAGAACTATCTATATATATAGATCTATTTGTAGTTGGTACTTTCCATAGGCATTGCTGATTAACGAAAATGGAATGACTACAACAAACACTCACTTATGCAGAGATTTGATGTCATATTATGTAAGCAAACAAATTATTTCAACAGAAAATCAATTAGAGGTCATGACGATTTATTTACTCGAAACGATTATCTGACTTAGATATATGAGAAATGTTTTGCTATTTAATTTTGAAGGGAAATGTGACTATACTTTTATGAATCTTACTCCATCAATTATGTTAAGAGCATGTTGCCAATTTGATACCAGTTGTACATTGATTTCTTGTTAGTAATCACCCTTTGGAGATAAATCTTGCTATGTCGAAACCTCTCATACCCATATTGCACACATATATGGAATCCTGTGGGTATTTGAGAGTAATTCTCTACCTTATTGAAACTACTATTGCAAATGGTTATGACATAGTAGGAAATAACTATGCATACAAGTACTTAAACATATAGATATACACGCATTGGAATAATTCTGAAAATTCTAAGATTTCGTGACAGGGAAAGGCTATATATATATATATATATATATATTGGCAATTATTATGGCAGTTTGAACAACAATTAGATATAATTGACCATACTTTATTTTTTGGAATCTAACTTCAAACAAATTTAAATCTTTTTAAGAATCTATGGCTATATATAACTAAATGCTAGAGGCGTGAGGGCCAATAAATTCTAAAAAGAACTATTCTAGAACCCGAGACTAGGTTTACACATATCCGATAAATTCACAAACCTTGATATTAAAATATATAACTCGTCCAAGAAATGGTACTAGACTGATAGCAATATTTTTCATACGGAAACAATTCTTTTAGTAAACGGGACTGTCAATCTGTTCTGGCCATTAACCAAATATCGAAAGTATAGAAGAAATTATACACTTCCAAAAATTACAATAAGAAAGCTATAGAGCCACAATGTTCATCAGAACCCTTCCAAATTAGGGAAAAAACATTATGATAGACGATGTGGCATTAAGTATTATCAACCGAAATGTCTATGCAATAAAATTGATTCACAGAGTATAAAGTTTAAGATTATAAAGTGTTTTCTTTTATACAATGAATAATTGAAATACAGATTATTTGACAATAGCCATGGCAACAAAATTATAGAGTTATTATGAGACTAGAGTGGGGAAAAGGCTTGAATAAAGGCACCCGAAAATCGTTTCTTTTTTTTTCAAAAGAGTCCTGTGTAGTAATTTTTACATATAGCAGTCGCGCCAGGAAGTCAAGAAAATTATTACATAGTTTGACCAAACTCAAATCGAACACATACCTTTATGCAAGAGGGGTTACACTTCATCTTAACAATACTGAGGGAAGAACAGAACTAATTGAAAATGGAAAATTGGATGGAGTCACGAGCCATTTTCCTGGCACCTGTAGAGTTAAAACTAAAAGCAGATGGGCTTGGAACCTGAATACCTTTTGTGTGCAAGAACAGGGACGGTTATCTGAAACTTGCGCTAACTGAAGCCCTGCAAAATTATACCCTATAATTAGTAGCATAATATGAAAGAAAGGTAAAAGGAACAACAACAAAATGGTGATTGCTCACAATTAGGGTATGCTTGAGTGATACTCAACTTCTGTTTGGCAGGCTCGTTCTCTTCCTCTGTTCATTGTGTCACCCTTTATCTTGATATACGCCAGGATGAGGGTGGATGGTGCTTTAACCCTTGATGGGTACCCTCGCATCAACGTGGCCCATCATTAGTGCTCATACAAATCCTTGGAAATGAAACAAGACCAACAATGAGGAAATATTTACACAACAATTGATGATTTTAATGGAATGTATTAATCCACAGTATCAAGTTGTTATAATTCATAAATGACATAAGACATACTGTGTGAAAACATGGTATAAACTTTCTAACTAAACTGGAACTACATAGAGCCGTCTGGAACCAAATGACATGCAGTGGTGTTAAGATGACAAATGATACCGAGATGCCCTAGCTTTTGAATCCAAATTACTAGACCATGATAAATACAATAATTGTTATATTTAAGGATCAGAATGAACCACAGGATAGCATCATTGGACTGCTCAACATTGGCGGCAGTATCAATTCATTTTGATATCAACCAAAACTCCAGATTTAGAGAATTTAAGACAAGCAATAGAATAAGCTAAGACTATTTAGGACTTTCCACCCAATATTACAATAGTCGAGTCGAGTCCTGGAGTAGGTTACTAGAGGGTCCGTAAGGAACCCCATTATCAGCAGAGCTACAAAAACCTATACCTCAGAGTATGGACAAAAGAAGAACGGATTACCTTCCCTTTAAGAAAATCGAGGGGAAACATCGATAACTTCAAAGGGAATCATTTCCCCAAGAATGTGATGACTATCAAAGTATTACAGAGAAGAAATAAAAGGATAAGAGTTCAACAAAAAAAAAAAAAAAACATAACAACAATTGCAGGATGATTATAGCATCACTATACTGACTCTTTTTTGAATTGCTCCACCTAAGTTACTCAGCTATGGTATTATGGTTAAGGAACACTTACCAAGGAATTGGTCCATGCCATCGGATGCATCGGTGGAATGACCTCCATAACAATAGTTTTCCCCGCTAAGAAATGATATGCAAAGCCCCTTCGCAGAACTCAATAATGCAAAATTGTAAGCCCATGAAACCCTAAGAGACACTTTATTTTGTTAGATTAAATGTGAAGGGTACAAATGATGGTTAGCCATGTGATATTAGCAGAACTGGTGTGACACGTTGGTTGAAAAGCTAGGTGAGTTACCATGTAACTTACACTCACAGGATTTCCATTAATGGTGGGTACGGAGTCTTAACTACTCCTTACAGTGGACCTTTCATTTCCTTAAAGAATGTCACGATTAGACCCCCTCCTTGGCTCAACAAGAGTCAAATCGCATTTCAAATCCATGGTGTTAGCTTTAACTAGCAATCCGACAAAATTAAATCTTCGTTGGAACACCTTAAGTCGGGGTAACGAGAGTTAACATAACCCTCGTTTATCAAAGTTCCTTTGATATTGGACTAGACCATTCACTACAATTGCCCTCATGGCTATATAGATGGAATTTAAATATTGTGTCTCAAGAGTAATTTACTTAAATGGACATGCACATGAAATTAGAGATCCCATGTTAAAGAATGAGTGATAACATAAGTCCTTATGTTAAAGAGTGAATTGTAACATTGAAATCTGAGTTCGAATATTATCTGCATAGACCTACAGATACATATAGGTAAATAGAACGAAGGCAAAAGGAAATTGCTAGAACCTTGGAGGTTTACCCTTATAATATTTTCTATTAGAAGTGAGTTAAGATGATGTAGCTATAACATTTGTAGTAAGTTGGGCTTAGGATTTATACCTCAGTTTTTTTATAATAAGAGTTGGTCAGGATCTTTCCTTCTACCAAGTAATCTTTGTAAATGAAATTTGAAGAGTTTACGATCATAAAAGTTTTTTTTTGTATAGTAAATTGGAGGTTTATTACATATGGTATTAGAGAAAAGGTTACAACACTGGACCTGAACAGGGCCACTATAGTTTCTTTATATATATTCAATTTAAGAAAAACTAATAAACCTTTTTGTTACAAACATAAAACCCTTTCTATTTTCTGTGAATTATGGCATCTCAGGATGATGCAGAAATCAGAATGGAAGGGGATCCAAAGAAAGGACCTCCAGGAGATCCAAGAAAGAATAGTGACAGAAGCTCACCTAAGATAGTACTGGAAATAATGAGGAATCGTATTGTTGAACTGCAGGTTTTCAAAGCAGACAATGAGAAACTAAAGAAAGCACATCAGAAACAGCAGGAGATAAATGAAGTCCTGCTGCGCAACATAGTAACCAAGAAAAGCCCAAACAAGGATAATAAAAAAGAAGAGGTCAGTAAGAGGCCCTCCAAGAACTCCAATTTGACATCTCAAAAAATAAAGTATTTTTGAAATTTAAAATTTGTTGAAAAAATATTTCGTTTTTAGTAAATTCGAATTTGGAAAATTTTTGCTGTTTATGGCAATTTTGATTTTCAAATTGGATAATTGTAATTAAATTATTATGATTGTTGGGAAGAGATCTGATTTGACCCAACTAACTAATTGACTATGACACTTATATGAAAACAAAACATTTTATATTGATTGCAGGAAGACAAATGGAACAACCATGTTAAAATCAGCTGACCATGACTCCATGAGGGGGAAACATGTTGGAACTTCCTCTGGACTGATTGTTACAAGTGGAAAATCACAGATTTGGCCATTGGAAGCCTCTAAAAATCAGGGATTTAGAAAGCTGTGAAAATTCCCAAGGAGGGAAAAAGGCCTAGGCAGAGGGATTGTTTTTATAAATAGCATATGTGAGGAGGCAGGACACTACCGAGTATGTGGGAAAATGAGACTATTGTTTTTGTTTCCTCTCTTGCTATTATGAACATTGTTGATTGAGTGTGAGGCAAGAGGAGCCTGTTGAATATTGAAATTCATTGTTGAGGAGGAGTTTCCAAGTTAACCGTCATGGACTCATGGTCAGGCTAGGGGGTGAACAGGACAAGTGATTTGGCTGCCCTGTTCTACGGTTGGGAGGAACATGGCTGTTCCTTTTGTCATCCCACAAATTTGGTTTAGATATGTTATTCTACCCCTCCTTTGGATGAATGTTGATTAAATTAGATGTCTGATAGAATGCATTTGTAAATTCTGCATCAAAGTATCGTTATGGATAAAATCTGGACGAATGTTTCTGAACCCAAGATCCGATCAAAGGAAAACCTCTAGGTTAATTCTGGACGAATGATTATATATATGATGTAATGCAATTGCTACTTCTGAATTGAATTATCCTCTTTTCTTTGGTAAATGATCAAATAACTGTTGTCGTGAATCTATTAATTTCAAAGTGATATAATATCCTAGGTGAATTGGTTCGAGTATATGAATGTATGAAGCCTAGAATGCTGATAGAATATCTTATAAATCAATTTCTGAGCGACTCTTTATGATTGGATTTGATTCTGGACAAATGTTAGAAATTTCCCTTAAAAGTGTTATGACAGTGGAAAGGATCTGGTATGATTGAATTCGGGAAGTAATCATTTCTGTAACTAGATCATGTAGGGGAATTCCCATTACTTCGAAGTCCCTGGTATAGAACTATCAATATATGAATAGAGTGGAAACTAAGTCTATATAGATATTTATAAATATGGGTATTTATATTTCTGTAAATAAGATATTAAGAATATATGTCGCAGAGTGTGATATTAAACCAACACAACCCACTACTTTCATGATATAATTATATCACCTATAGGAAGGCACATATCTTTTCATTCTTGAGAATCTGTGTGGGCATTATAGGAGAAAATCGAGGATCTAATGTTTACTTTAGCAATCTTGTATATTTATATATTTATAGAGTCGTTTTCTATACTATGATTATAACAAAGTTTTTTTGACAGATGTGTAACCACAACTCCAGATAACACGTTGTAGGTAGGAAACCCATAGGTTCCTTTCGGATGTTGAAATGCTGGAAAACGTCTTATATATTATTTTTATCTTCTGAAAAGTTGATAGGAGTTGGGAGTTCTAGTTACACAATAGTCCCATTTCATTTCTTTCAAATATGATTGAGGACAACAAAATAAAACAACTACTAGTGACTATAGTGCTATAAATTAAATTCTGGGGAACATATCAAATAAAATAAACACAGTCGAGTTACACAGACTTCATTATTTCAATTCTAAACAACAAATTCAGTATTCGAAAATCAAGAGACGAACCCACTATGATATATCCTATCATTCTGAGTATTTTCAACCAGGGTCACCATTCAATAATTAAGAAAGTCTAATATACATTTTGAACTGATCTGAGGTCAAAAAAATTTGGATTCAATAATTATACAAGAACTGGTGTTATGCCAACAATGGAAACATGACCCCAGGGGGTTTACTCAGCAAAACATTCCCGAAGTCAAAATAGATCTAATTATAATGACATTAGATAAGTCTACCATCTCCTTGGTGGTTTTAGAACCTGTGGAGATAACCAGAGAAATGATAGGTTTGAAACCCGAATACCTTTTTCGACGAAGATGGGGTAGGTATCGGGAACATGCACAGATTGCAACCCTGTAAAGAAAGGTAAATCCCATAATTATTATCTTATATTTGAGGAAAAAGTAATGAAAAATATCAACAAGATGAAAAAAAAAAAAACATTAAACCAACAATTTAGTTTCCAAAGAGACACTCATCTTTCAATGCGCAACCTAGTTCCTTGCCTTGTCACCTGCTATCTAGTTAGATGGACGAGCCGACAGTAGAGAGTGCCATGAATCCCTGTGGGGTACCTCGCATCAACAAGCCCACCATTGGTGAATTACTCCTACACTTTAAACAAGAAAGGAGATAAACAAAGGGATAGTTACAATAACCAAGGAAATTAAATAAAGTGAAATAGACAACACTATTAATTTTCCTTAATGCATAAACAATATAGTCGATTTGGGACAAGGATAGGTTTTAAAACCCTTCCAAAAAAAAGTGTACAAAAAATCAAGTTGAATCCAGCTGTCAACATAGAGAACATCATAACCAAACCCCGAGAGGTCACCATGCACTTACAGTACCACCAACACAAAGAAAAACTATTGATTTACTTCTTTCAATGGAAGGAAACGTTCTTTCCAAAGTACGCATAGAACTATCAATTTGAAGTCGTATACCAGGAGAGGGTTCCAGGAAAAATGTGTGCGGACAAATCAAACAGATTTTGTATTTATACCAAGCAAGAACTCATTATAGGATTCTTGGTAAATTAAGGGTCTGAGTATGAAATTATCGGGTAGACTCAACCTTCCTAGAACAAAAGAATAAGGAGGAGTTACTCATAGGGTTTAACCATTTCCCTGACAAAACCTCATCTAGCCATGTTTTGGGTTCATTATACAATCATTGTAGGAGCACGATGGAGAATGACTCTTCATCATATTGTACCTAAACTAAAATTTCCAAGAAGCTAGCTGGTAAGCTTCAGAAATTGGAAAAACAAGGAGACCAAAAAGAAAGACAGAAATGCACGGATTCTCCCAGTCGAATTCTAAAAATATTTGTCTTAAGGATCATTAAATGTTAATATTTTAGGAGATAAATGATGTGGTAGGATCTAAAGAATAAGAAGGGGACATTCACCGAATTAAACCTATGAAACTATCTCCCCTGTTTAAGATACTATAGCCCTATTAGAAAATTTACCAGTGAGATGGACCTTGTTGACTGGACTACTGGACAAACAACCTCCATAACGATAACTCTTCCCCACCGAAGGATAATATGCAAAGTCGATTTCGGAGAACCTCAATGAAGAGACAGGAACTTACATAACCCTAAACTATGAAAAAGATACTAGATTGAATGCCGAAGTACAGGGTTAGTTGGGCCCTGTGCTAGGGAAAATGTGGAAAGACGAGATTAGAGGGAGGACAGGCAGGAAGGCCATCGTCACCTATTTTTACAGAACTTCCATTGATTCCAGGAACAGAGTCTTAAATTCTCTGACAGGTACATATGATACCCTTAATAACTCAGAATACATATTTTAATGGCTGTCTCTTTCTAAAATTAACTAAACAAATATAGTTGGAGGTTAACCGGTTCCTTTCATTCCGTTTAGACTTCTATCATGTTTTTGGGTGGTTAGGATAATGCTTAGTTATAAAATCTCAGTCGAATGGTTAATGTTAATGTTAACCGTATTAGACCCTATGTGTGTTCTACTGTGTTGCATTTGAATTCTAAAGATCCTTTTCTCTTGGTGGTTATCCCTTTTCAAATTCAAAGGAGATATCCTCACGCAACAATGAAGAAATTATGTATTAAGGGGACTTAGGACCACAAGACCTAAGTGTGTGTATATAAAACCATTATATGAAAAATGGTAGGGATTTCAAAGGATTTCCCCTTATTAAGTTTTGTATTTAATTAGAATCTGTTTAGGTTGTCATGGTAGAGAAAATGGTTTTAGATCCAGAACTTGGGTGAACATTACTTCTCTGTTATAAAGTTATTAAACTAAGTGAGGTTGGTGACCCCAAACAAACAAGAAAAATAAATAAAATTGTACGTCATTTTAGAGATTCATTACATATGGTATTAGAGCCAAGGTTATAGCACTTGGACCTTGAACAGGGCCACATTTTTCTTAGCATATATTTTTGTTTATGTAAAACTAATAAACCCTTATTGTTACAAACAAAAATCCCTTTCTGTTTTGTGCTAATTATGGCAGCTCAGGATGATGCTGAAATCAAAGTTGAAGGAAATTTGGAGCAGAGACCTCATGTAGATCCAAGATAGAATAATGACGGAAGCTCTCCTACGAAAGTATTGGAAGCAATGAGGAATCTTATTGTTGAGTTGTAAGTTTTCAAAGAAGACAATGAGAAATTGAAGAAAGCACAGTATGAACAACAAGAGATAAATGAAGTCTTGTTGCACAGTATAGTGACCAAGAAAATCCCAAAGGGGGATAACCATGACGAAGAGGTCAGCAAAAGGGCCTCCAAGAACTCTGGTCAGGAAATAGAAAAAGGAGATAGTTTGTCTGAAGGAACACCTTCAGCTGAAGACAAAACTAAAATAGACATAAAAAGAAAACAAGTAGACCACCTGGAAGGAGAATTTAAAAAAAATTAAACCAGCTACCTTTGATGGAGAATCCAGGACGGGAGAAGAAACTAAGGCATGGTTGTTGGACATCAAAAATACTTCCATATTTACAACTATTCCAACAACATGAAGGTCATAATGGCCATCTACAATCTAAAAGGGAAGGCTAGCATTTGGTGGCAAGACCTGAAATTATCCAAGGGCCTAAAGGAGAAACAACTGGAATGGTCTGACTTTAAGAAGTATATCAAGAAACAATACCTTTATGAAAACTATTATTAAAGGAAAAAAAAAAAAATTTACGAGTTACGACTTAGACAAATGACGATGGAGGACCTTATAAATAAATTTTTGGAACTACTAAGGTTCGTACCATACATTCGGGAGGACAAGGTAAAGATCTAGTGATTCTTGAGTTGTTTACCAAAGTCCTACAGGGACAGAATTGAGTTTGAAAACCCGAAATATTTGAGTGAAGTATTCAGGAAAGCATGAATGTACTACGACCAGTATAAAAAATGGGTAGATTTTCCCAAAGCCCGAAAGGATAAGAAACAAGAACAAATGAACCAGCGGAAGAAGGGATACCAGCCAGCTCCTTATCGGAATGTAGCAAAAAGCTTTCCAAGAAAATATTTTCACTCCAACCATATGAATACACAAGGCAATGGTAAACCAGTAAATCTGGGAATGGAGAAGTTCAGGGATGACCCCCGCGAACTGTTAAAGTGCTGGGAATGTGGAGAACCTCATCTAAGGAGGAACTGTCCACATTTAATTTCAGAAAACAGAACTGTTGTTCATAATTTGTAGGAAGCCTCGATGGTGGGTGACGTGGGTAGAAGCTTGCATCGGATAAATGTAGCCATAGATGGTTGGCAAGCTGACCACCAGTCCTCTATGGTAGAAATCGAGGGAAAAATCAATAACAATCAAATTTCTGTTTTAATTGATCCTTGAGATATGTTAAGTTATATTACTCCTAATGTAGTAGAGTCAAATAAACTTAAGAAACAAAAGAACACAAAATCATGATTGGTACAACTAGCAATAGGAACTAAAAGGAAAGTACTTGACTTTATTTCTGACTTTGAGTTCAACTTAGATGGTCAAAATATAAGAACAAATCTAAACATCCTACCACTAGGATATTATGATATGATTATCGGGATGGATTGGTTGGAACAACACAAAGAAGTACTAAATTGTTATACAAATATACTTAACTATAAAGATGATTTTGGCACTACTAGAACAACCCAAGGTATACCAAAACTTGTATTTGAAAGACAAGTTTCAATGATGCAACTCAAGAAATGTATGAGAAAGAGATGTCAAGTTTATGCCATCCAAGTAACGAATCTATTGGAAAAAGAAGATAAGCCAAAGTTAGAAGACTTTGATGTCCTACGTGAATTTAGAGACATGTTTGTGGATGAGATACCAGAATTACCACCTAGAAGTGAAATAGACTTCTCCATAGACCTACTACCTGGTTCATCCCCTATCTCAAAATCACCTTACCGAATGAGTCTACCAGAACTGATAGAATTAAAAATACAATTATAGGAATTGTTGGACAAAGAGTATATTAGACCAAGTGTTTCACCATGGGGGGCACCAGTCCTCTTTGTGAAAAATAAAGACGGTACTCTAAGACTATGTATCGATTATAGAAAAATGAACAAAATGACTATTAAGAACAAATAACCCTTACCAAGGATAAATGATTTGTTCGATCAAGTAGGAGGGGCCAAGATATTTTCAAAGTTGGATTTATGATCTGGTTATAATCAAGTTAGGATAAAAGATGAGGACATAAACAAAACATATTTTCGAACAAGATATGGACACTACGAATTCGTAGTCATACATTTTAGACTCACTAACGCACCAGCCACATTCATGTGCCTAATGAATAGTATTTTCAGTCAGTACTTAGACAAGTTCATAGTAGTATTTATCGATGATATTCTAGTCTATTCTAAAATGGAGGAAGAACATGACAAACACTTAAGAATAGTTCTGTAAACGTTGAGGAAATAAAAAATGTACACCAAATTTGATAAGTGTGACTTTTATCAAAAGGAAATACAATATCTAAGACATGTAATTTCAGTAGAAGTCATTACCGTGGACCCTGAGAGGATAAAAGCCATTACGGAATGGTCGGTACCTAAAGATGTAGAGGATATCCGGTCATTCATGGGATTCACTAGATATTATCGTAGATTTATAGAGGGGTTTTCTAAGATAGCCTACCCTATCATGTCATTACAAAAGAAAGGGACCAAGTTTAACTGGTCATAGAAGTGCCAAGACAGTTTTAACAAGCTAAAGGAATTATTGACAATGACACCCATCTTGAAGGTAGCATACCTAGACAAGGACTTTACCATCTGTGTCGATGCAAGTAAAGAAGGAATAGTTGGTGTGCTAACTCAAGAAGGACACATGATTTTTTATGAGTCTCAAAAATTAAAAGAACATGAGAAAAAATATGTCACTGATGACTTAGAATTGGTAGCAGTAATACATGCCTTAAAAATGTGGCGACACTACGTAATGGGAAGAAAATTTCGACTATTAATGGGTAATAGCAGCATGAAGTACTGCAAACTAAGATAATGCCAGAGTTACAAAATAGTACTGCAAACTCAGATGAACCAGACCTAAGTATCGATGAGAAGGGACTATTACAATTTAAAAACAGACTTTACATACCATATTCAACGGAGTTAAAGTTAATAGTCTTGGACGAAATGCATAAGAAACCATATTCTGACCATCTAGGATATCAGAAAATGATAAAATCACTGAGAAAACTATTTTACTAGCCTAATATGAAGGGAAAAGAAGCATAATACTTGGCTAGGTGCCAAGATTGTCAACAGGTTAAGGTCAAACACCAACGTCCAGCTGGCCTATTACAACCATTACCAGTGCTAGAATGGAAATGGGAGATCATGTCATTGGAATTTATAACAAGTTTGCCTAAAAATCAGAAACAAAATGATTCTATTATGGTTGTAATCGATAAAATCAGTAAGTCTGCACACTTTATTCATGTAAAGTCTATGTTTAAAGCTATAAACATTGCTGAAAATTTTATGAAAGAAATTTTTAGACTGCATGGTATTCCTAAAATGGTGATTTTAGATAGAGATGTAAAGTTCACATCCTCTTTTTGGAAGAACTTTTTTGCAGGGCTAAATACTAAATTGAATTTCAGTACAAGTTATCATCCACAAACAGATGGACTGACCGAAAGGACAAACCAAATTGTAGAAGATATGCTCCGGATGTACGTAAGGACAAAACGAAACAAATGGGAAGACTACCTACACTTGGTAGAATTTGCATATAACAATGGGTACCAAACTTCAGCTAAGTTAAGCCCTTTCGAGGCATTGTACAGAAGAAAGTGTATGACTCTGATCAGCTGGGATAACCTGGTTGACAGACTCATGGTTGGACCAAAGATGCTCCAAGAAATGGAGAATATGGTAAGAAAGGTACAACAAAACTTAAAGGCAGCATAGAACAGACATAAGAGTTATGCAGATTAGAAAATAAGACACTTGGAATTTCAAGTGGGAGACCATGTTTATTTGAAGGTCAAAGCCCAAAAAAGTTCGTTTAAATTAGGGAAGTGTGCCAAGATAGGACCCAGATTTTGTGGGCCCTTCAAGATACTAGCTCGAATTGGAATCGTAGCACACCAACTTGCACTTCCAGCTAATCTAAGAATTCATATTGTATTTCATGTTTCTTTGTTGAAAAATCATGTTCATGACCCTACTCATATGATTGATTAGAACTTGGTGCGGGTGGAACTAGAAGGCGAGTTTTAGGTAGAACCCCTGTGTATTCTAAACCAGAGAGAAATAACACTTCGGAACAAAGCCGTCGCTCAGGTAAAGGTGCAATGGAAGCACTTTAGTCCAGAGGAGGCCACTTAGGAGTTGGAGGGAGATTTGCAGAAATCTCATCCAATCGTGTTCCAAGAAAGGAACAAACATTGAGGATAGTGTTTTATTAAAGGGGGAAAGGATGTGACATCCCCAAAAATTAAGTATTTTTGAAATTTAAAATTTGTTGGAAAATTATTCCATTTTTAGAAAATTCGAATTTGGAAATTTTTTGTCATTTATGGCAATTTCGAATTTCGAATTGGATAATTGTAATTAAATTATTATTACTGTTGGCTAGATATCTGATTTGAACCAACTAAATAATTGACTATGACACTTGTATGAAAACACAATATTTTATATTGTTTGTAGGAGGACAAATGGAACAACCATGTTAAAATCAACTGACCATGACTCCATGAGGGGAAAACATGTTGGAACTACCTCTGGACTGATTTTTACAAGTGGAAAATTAGAGATTTGGCCATTGGCAGCCCCTAAAAATCAGGGATTTAGAAATCTACGAAAATTCCCAAGGAGGGAAAAAGACCTAGGAAAAAGGATTGTTTTGATAAATAGCATATGTGAGGAGGCAGGACACTACCGAGTATGCAGGAAAATGAGACTCCTGTTTTTTTTTCCTCTCTTGTTGTTATGAACACTGTTGATTGAGTGTGAGGCAAGAGGAGCCTGTTGAAGATTGAAAGTCATTGCTGAGGAGGAGTTTCCAAGTTAACCCTCATGGACTCATGGTTGGGCTAGGGAGTGAATAGGACAAGTGATTTGGCTGCCCTATTCTACGGTTGGGAGGAACGTGGCTGTTCCCTTTGTCTTCCCGTGAATTGGGTTTAGATATGTTATTTTACCCCTCCTTTGTATGATTGTTGGTTAAATTAGAAGTCTGATAGAATGCATTTGTAAATTCTGCATCAAAGTATCGTTATAGATAAAATATGGACGAATGTTTTTGAACCCAACATTTGATCAAAGGAAAACCTCTAGGTTAATTATGGATGAATGATTATATATCTGATGTAATGGAATTACTACTTATGAATTGAAGTATCCTCTTTTCTTTGGTAAATGATCAAATAACTATTGTAGTGAATCTATTAATTTCAAATTGATATAATATCCCGGGTGAATTGGTTCAAGTATATGAATGTATGAAGCCTAGAATGCTGATAGAATATCTTATAAATCAATTTCTGAGCACCTCTTTATGATTGGATTTGATTCTGGATGAATGTTAGAAATTGCCTTTAAAAGTGTTATGACAGTCGAAAGGATATGATATGATTGAATTCAGGAAGTAATTATTTCTATAACTAGATCATGTAGGGGAATTCCCATTACTTCGAAGTCCCTGGTACAAAACTATCGATATATGAATAGAGTGGAAACTAAGTCTGTATAGATATTTATATATATGAGTATTTATATTTCTGTAAATAAGATATTAAGAATATTTGTTGCAGAGTGTGAGATTAAACCAACACAACCCACTACTTTCATGATATAATTATATCACCTATAGGAAAGCACATATCTTTTCATTGTTGGGAATCTGCGTGGACATTATAGGAGAAAATCAAGGATCTAATGTCTAATTTAGCAAGCATGTATATTTATATATTTATAGAGCCATTTTTTGTACTATGAGTATAACAAAGTTTTTATGACAGATGTGTAACCACAACTCCAGATAACATGTTGTAGGTAGGAAACCCATAGGTTCCTTCCAGATGTTTAAATGTTAGAAAACATCATATATATTATTTTTATCTTCTGAAAATTCGATAGGAGTTGGGAGTTCTAGTTACAAAACAGTCTCATTTCATTTCTTTCAAATACGATCGAGGACAACAAAATAAAACAACTACTAGTGACTCTAGTGCTATAAATTAAATTCTGGGGAACATATCGAATAAAATAAACATAGTCGAGTTACACAGACTTCATTATTTCAATTCTAAACAGAAAATTCGGTATTCGAAAATCAAGAGACGAACCCACTATGATTTAGCCTATCATTCTAAGTATTTTCGACCAGGGTCACCATTCAATAAATTAAGAAAGTATAATATACATTTTGAACCAATATGAGGTCAAAAAAAATTGGATTCAATACTTATACAAGAGCTAGTGTTATGCCGACAATGGAAACATGACCCCAGGGGGTTTACTCAGCAAAACTTTCCTGAAGTCGAAATAGATCTAATTATAACGACATTAGATAAGTCTATGATCTCCTTGGTGGTTTTAGAACCTGTGGAGCTAACCGAAGAAATGATAGGTTCAGAACCTGAATACCTTTTTCACTGAAGATAGGGAGAGTATTTGAGACTTGCACAGATTGCAACCCTGTAAATAAAGGTAAATACCATAATTATTAGCTTATATTTGAGGAAAAAGTAATGAAAAATATCAACAGAATGAAAAAAAAAAAGTTAAACCAACAATTTATTTTCCAGAGAGACACTCATCTTTCAGTGCGCAGCCCGATTCCTTGCCTTGTTGCCTGCTATCTGGGTAGACGGACGGGCCGAGGGTAGAGAGTGCCACGAATCCCTGGTGGGTACCTCACATCAACAATCCCACCATTAGTGAATTACACCTACACTTTAAACGATAAAGGAGACAAACAAAGGGATAGTTACAATAACTAAGGAAATTAAATAAAGTGAAATAGACAACACTATTAATTTTCCTTAATGCATAAATGGTATAAGTCGAGTTACGACATGGATAGGTTTTAAAACCCTTCCAAAAACAAGTGTATAAAAAATCAAGTTGAATCTAGCAGTCAACATAGAGAACATCATAACCAGACCCTGAGAGGTCACCATGCACTTACAGTGCCACCAACACAAAGAAAAACTACTAATTTACTTCTTTCGATGGAAGGAAATGTTCTTGGCAAAGCATGCACGGAACTATCAATTCGAGGTCATATACCAGGAGAGGGTTCCAGGAAAATTGTGCACAAACTACTCAAACAGATTTTGTATCTATACCAAGCAAGAACTCATTATAGGATTCTTGGTAAATTAAGGGTCTAAGTATGACATTATCAGGTAGACTCAACCTTCCCAGAACAAATGCATAAGGAGGAGTTACTCATAGGGTTTACCCATTTCCCTGATGAAACCTTATCCAGCAAAGTTTTGGGTTTGTTATACAATCACTAGAGGAGCATGATGGAGAATGACTCTTGAGCGTATTGTACATAAACTAAAATTTCCAAGAAGCTAGCTGGTAACCTTCAAAAATTGGAAAAAAGAGGAGACCAAAAAGAAAGATAGCAATGCATGGATTCTCCCAGCCGAATTCTGAAAAGATTTATCTTAAGGATCATTAAACGTTAAAAGTTTATAAGATAAACATTGTGGTAGGATCTATAGAATAAGAAGGGGACATTCACCGAATTAAACCTCCGAAACTATCTCCCCTGTTTAAGATATTATAACCCTACTAGAAAACTTACCAGTGAGACAAGGCTTGTCGACTGGACTACTGGAAAAACAACCTCTAGAACGATAGCTCTTCCCCACTGAAGGATAATACATAGAGTCGATTTCAAAGAACCTCAATGATGAGAGGGGAACTCACATAACCTTAAACTACAAAAAAGATACTAGAGTGAATGCCGAAGTACGGGGTTAGTCGGGCCATGTGCTAGGGAAAATGTGGAAAGATGATATTAGAGGGAGGATAGGTGAGAAGGCCATCATAACTTTTGTTTACAGAACTTCTATTGATTGCAGGAACATAGTCTTAGCATCTCTGACAGGTACATATCATACCCTTAATAACTCAGAGTACACAATTTAATGGCCATCTCTTTGAATAAGTAACTAAACGAATATAGTTGGAGGTTAACCAGTTCCTTTCATTCTATTTAGACTTCTGTCATGTTCTCAGGTGGTTAGGATAATGTTTAGTTATAAAATCTCAGTCGAATGGTTAATGTTAATGTTAACCGTATTAGACCCTATGCATTTTCTACTGTGTTGTGTTTGACTTCCGAAGATCCTTTTCTCTTGATGGTTATCCCTTTTCAAAGTCAAAGGAGATATCCTGGCGCACCAATGAAGAAATTATGTATTAAGGGGACTTAGGACCACGAGACCTAAATGTGTGTATATAAAACAATTATATGAAAAATGGTAGGGATTTCAAAGGATTTCCCCTTATTAATTTTTGTATTTAATTAGAATATGTTTAGGTTGTCATGGTAGATCAAATGGTTTTAGATCCAAAACTTGGGTGAACATTACTTCTCTATTATAAAGTTATTAAACTAAGTGAGTTTGGCGACCCCAAACAAACAAGAAAACAAAAGAAAAAAAATCTGTACGTCATTTTAGAGATTCATTACATCTGGTCCTGAAGCAGAAAAAGAGGACAGCTCATCTGAGGGTACCCCTTCAGCTGAAGATAAAGAAAAACCAGATAGAAAAAGGAAACAAATAGATCATCTTGAAGGGGAATTCAAGAAGATTAAACCTGCTACATTTGACAGGGAATCCAGAACAAGTGAGGAATTTTCAAGGATAAATTCGTGAGTGCGGACACAGACCAATCTCCACAGATCCACCTGGATCTGGAACAAACCGTGACAGAATACTACTCTTTCCCTAGTTCTAAAGTATTGAATAGACAAGAGAAGAAGGATGATATACTTACTTGTGAAAGCTCTCCTTATCTCTGTTGATCCTCGCTCTGCTACGATGCTCTTGCATCGTCCAATCACAACAACACAAACCAATCATAACAAAAGCATTAATGTATTCAAAACTCTAGACTATACATGTGATCAAGGAATCATGTAATAAGATGATATCATCATTATGGGAAAGGGACATATTCATATATTATATTAACTGAA
>ML784119.1:995271-1008286 GCA_009831015.1 Picea engelmannii | reverse complement strand
TGTCTAAAAACAACCTTAGTTTAACATTAATTTATCAACCCGAGGATTCGTCTTTTATCTCAAAGAATATCGGCAAAGTCTATGCAGATAGCTCGTAGAGGCTAAAATTGTGTAGCGAAAGAAAATCTGAGTTTATCAACAATCAAGTTCCTCAAAAATTCATTAAAGATTCTAGGAATTGAAATCTAAAGCTGTGCAATGGAAAGGAACTAATTAATCTATTGAATTCATTTTAAGAGAAATAATTGAAACTAAATAAAGAATTACATAAATGATTATTATTATAAATCAAATTGTTGGAAAGGAAAAAGGCAAATGACTCTATCTATGGAAAGGAATAGAGACTGTAATCTAATTAAAAAGAGACAACAATTGTAATTCTATCGAAAGAAATAACAACTATAATTTAACAAAAAGGAACAACAAATGTAAACTAAGTGAAAGGAACAACAAATGTAAATGAAGTAAAAGGAACAACAAGTGTGAACTTATGAGGAACTGTCACACATCAAATCTCAGTAATAGGAATTGGAACAACAATCATCTAATGCTTAAGGAAATATCTATCTCTTGCAATTGACATGAAATCATCAACACACTTATGCATTCATTTAACTACTGTAAAAGAGAATTGAATCACAAAACAAAAATTGAACTGATAAAAGTATAGGTCGAATTGTAGCTCCTTCACACTAGGCCCTTGGTCCTTAGAAGAACTGCTATTTGAAATTCAGTATATAGAAATGGTAAAACTGCTCAAAGATTTTATTAATTTCATAGCTGGTACAACATTTTACAAAAACTGATAATGCATAGCAATTCTAAGTTCTAAGTTCTTGGATGCAATTCTTCTATATATTTTCAAGATCTATTTACCCCTTATATATTACAATAATCTAGATAAATTAAGCTATCCCGAGGATCGTGAGATCCTCAGGATTTCTTTACTATTATAAAGTTACAATATAAGAAACTCAATCATCTTCAAAACTGACTTGCACCATACAGTCCTCAACCTCCAATAGCTTGCGCATCTTCAAGATTTCCTTTGCTATCTTGGGTTAGACAATATTTAACCAATCCTCTAATAGAACCAAACAATTTCAATCATATTTTAGGAGCCATGTAATCTAAATTCAACAATAACGCAAAAGAGTATATTATTCATTTTCTATTCTATTTTCTCCTAAATAATCGAAAAGTCAATCAAGATGATATCATGAAATGTGGGAAAAAGGAAGATATTTATACCTTTTTCATAACCTAACATACCCCCCAGCTTACCTTCTTGCATGTCCTCATGCAAGTTGAGATCTTACATGTAAAGAAGCAATGTTGTAAGGTGGAAAGGTTGGTTCACCAGGCCTTCTGAACCCATTACTTATTTTGAGTTCTCCAAAAGCAACATCCTCCTTTTTCTTATTAATTTAAAAATCTCTTTGGTAACTTTCTAGAGGAAACTAGATGATAGGGGGGTTATAACTGCACCCAATCCAACGAGGTCCTTCCTCTTGGAGAAATCGAGAATACCTTTCTATTCTAAAGGTGGCTGCAAAGAAATTCCTGTACCCAAAGGGTTCCCTACTTTTTACTTCACTGGAGGATGCATCCCATCTCAATTTAGAAGCAACAAGAGTCTCTTCCTTAAGCTCTGTAAAACAAGTGATATCTGAACGTATAACATGTAGATGGATAGGGGCTAAGGATTTTGTGACCCCCCCCTCTTTTCATAAAAGTTTTATGTCACATAATGGCTGGAAAGGACTTTGGAGGCCCTCCCCTAACCCAGAGATCTAGCCTAGTTTCCCTCTTTAGGAAGGCTTTATGAGCTTTACCCCATCTGAATTGGTTCTGAGTAAATGAAAAAAATGCCTGAAACTGTATGTCACCTATGAATGGGCTAGGGTTATCTTTCCTTTCTTCTTCCAGAATGAAATTATGAAAGTACAACTCAGATAAAAAGTATTGTACCTTTTTGTCCTGCTCTCTGAAACATGAAATAAACTAAGGCACAGTGGAAAATGAAATAGGTTTACCTGCTCTGATGGCCTTCACTCTCAATAACAGATATCATTCTAGCAAGAATAAAGTGTAATTGGTGGTAGGGGATTTGCAATTAATAGCATCAAAGTAGACATCACAAATTTCTTTGATTTGCTCCAAAGCTTTTTCCAATTGGGTTTGCACCTTTTTTACCTTCCCTTGGGCTCTTGTGAGTGCATCATAGGTCTCACTCTCTATTGTTGTTATGTCCTTCGGTTGTTTAACAATATTTTGATGTTCATCCCTAGTGACCATCTCATCTTGGTGTTGAGCCAATGCTCATTGGGCTTGTCCCAGCTCTGCCTTTAGTTTATCAATGGTGACACCTTGTGCTTGATATTGGGATGCTTGGTATTCTTCTATAGTGCCCATATCTTCCCTGGATTGATTTAATGCTTGCTGGACCTATGTAAGATCTGCTTCCAGTCTGTCCACAATAGCACTCTATTTCTGGGACTGGAGTGCTTGGTGCTTTGCCATAGTCAGTAATTCATTTATGTTTTGAACCGGTGTTTGTTGAGACTGCATCAATTCTTCTTCCAATCTTCTGATGGTAGCATTCTGCTCAAGGAATTGAGATATTTCCTCTAATATCGAGGTTCTTGTCTGCACCTCAACATCAATTGCTTTTGTAGCTGTCATATTTTCTTGTGTTTCTAAAGGAATTGCTTCCTCGTTCTGAGCTACTATTTCTTCTACTACTATTTCTTCAGGGTCTGTCTATATCCCTACAGAATTTGTACTGACTACTTCATTAGGAAGAGGGTTTCTTCCTTGCACTCTGGCCCTTTTATTTTTCTTTCTTCTGTGGGCCTTATCTGCTTGTTCTAACTGTTTCCTCAAATCCTTAATAATTTCCTTGAGTTTAACCACATTCTTCTTTAATACTTTAGCCTTCTTAGCCTTTTTCTTCAATAATTTGTTTTCGTTTTTCAACTTTCTAATTGTCTTATGGCTCTTGGATGATTTTTGTTTATGAGAGGCCTCAAGGTCTTCTTCATTCTGGCTAGCAGATGGTTGTTCCTCTGTTTCTTCCAAATGTTATGTCTGTCCAAGAGGGATTCTTGTTTCAAAATGAGGTTCTTCCTATGCTATGTCCTCTGGAAAAGACATTTCAATATCAGGAAAATCTTCAATTGGTTTTGAAGAGGAGGCTTGTTCTGGGCATTTTTTTGGATTATTTGTGCCTCTATCAATTGAGGTTCCCAAGCTTCCCAAAACCTAGGCTATTTCTATCTCATAGCTCTTCATAAATTGTTCTGTCAGATGCTCTAATTTTGGTTGGGTGTCTTCCTGATCATTCCTTTTTGAGGTCTTCTCTTCTTTCCCAATGTCTTGAACATTCTCCCATGGAGACTGTTCTGTAGAATTTTGATGTTCTTCAGGCTGTTTTGTTGTACCCTGAATTGCTTCAGTTGTTTCCTGAATTCATCTTCTTTTTCTTCTTGTCTGAATGATGGTTTTAGGGGCATTTGTTGCTCTCTTCCTCTTTTTCATTAATGGTTGTGTTTGTGAGGTTTGGGCCTCTGTGATTTGGGTAGGTTCTGCCTCATCTTCAGTTTGAGGAGATGGGATTTCTCTTTGGGTAGTAGTCTCCTCTACTTGTCTATCTTCAATTTCCTGTGGTGGGTTTTCATGGCATAATTCAAGTTGCTCAAGTTGTGGAGGTCTATTAGCCTCAATCAGGTTATCCCAGGTCAATTGAGTTTGACTCAGTGCTTTATTTGTTATCATTTTGACTAATCTATGGTGACTAATAATAGTAACAGGGTCCTTGTATTTTTGTGATCTTAAGGCAACCTCATGTAATATGGCATTCAGAAAGAAAGGTAGATTAAGTACTAACCGTTGTTTTAAGGATGCCAACAATTTGAGGTGGCAAGGTAGAATTACGTCATATCATCTATCACAAATGATGTAACATTGAATTATCCCTGCTAGTTCCTTCCATGGTTCTCTGAGGGTACTAGGATTAAGTCCCTTTCCCTTCTTATCCAATTCTTCCCTAGGGTTTGTGAAAGTTTCCACAACTTCCTTCAGTGTTCTGTATCTTCATGTCCACTGAATGCCCATGTTAGGGAGGCCTGTGACCTCTACTAAGATTTCTAGGGTGACTGAGATTTGTATGCCTCGCACCATAGAGATTTCTCCCTACAGATTCTAAAATAATTCAAGTGTGACATTCGTGTCATATCCTTGTAGATAGTTGAAGTACTCCATCCACCCCATCCAGTGCAGGATGTCTCTTGCTTTCTCTATAACCTATAGTAAATTTGGCTCCCTGTGCACACCTCTGCCACCCATGTTGTGAGAAAATGTGGACGACTATCATTCCTAGTAATAGACTTGGTTAGACCAGCTCGGAGGAAAAATTACCGAAAATAGCAAATATCAGAGACAACAAATATTCACAAATGTGGGTATTTATTACAATCATTACTATCTTTATCGAGAAGCATACCGAGCATCCACTCCCCTCATTAATATAAAGGTCAACCTAGACCATTAGCATAGGGGAAAGTAATGAGTGTAGGTATTGATGGTGAGAAGTAATGATTGTACTACCATCGCCAATAGGGATCAATGATTTATTTTCAAACAACATATTTTAACGGTAATCATTAAATGTTAGTCCTCTTTTGTGGAGTTGAAATATACCTATACTCAAAAGAATGTTTTAAGGATACATATGCCGAATAAATTAAATCTGTTCATTTAAATAATATCCCACATATCATAATGTTGTTTCTTTTTCGTTTTATTGAATAAAACCGAAATTATAGCCTCGTTATTGAGTGAAGGAAATCTAGAGACACGCAGAAACTTGGCGTTTAAGGTAAACTTCCATACAACAGGCAGAGCCATTGTTGCTAACAGACATCCATATCCTTGACAAGGTTGTGTTTTAACCCTTAGATGAGCCTATATCCTTGGTTATTTAAATCATCTTTTCCAAAAAGACCATTATCCTGGTTTGGTAGCCAGATGGTGATAATGCCACTCACTAGATTGTAACTTAGGTGAACAAGCCGAATCGTGATGAGACCCCACTATGGTCATTTCCCTAGTGTGGTAACCATAGTGGGAATTTCACTTAAGTTATTATCCTATGATCGTCGTAGGTTGTCTCATGATGAGACCCCATATTCTTTTTGGAAAAAGAATATTATTTTATTTTTATTTTTTATTTTTTTATTTTATTTTTTTATATATTTATTTAAGTTTTTCCCGAAAAAAGACCATTATCCTGGTTTGGTATCCAGATGGTGATAATGCCACTCACTAGAGTGTAACTTAAGTGAACAATTCAGCTCATGATGAGACCTCTTGTCCTTTGACAAAAGAAAATGTCAAAGGCCATTGCCCTAGTGTTATCACTGAAATTTCGTCCGCACATGGTTACAAGAACTCAACATCATCAAACAACGATGAAGTCATCCATGGACCTGAATTAACACCAAAGCATTCATAAAAGGGTCAAAAACTATACAAAGTAGTGAAAAATTGAAGGGTGCTATGCAGACATTGGGTGTGCACACACATGCACGGAACAGGAACGCAGAAATCACACACATGCGCACGATGCGCAAATGTTATCGCAAATATCCGTGCATCTGCTAAACGATGCACTTATGAGAGTGGTTGGCCTCCAACCCACTTATGGTTCAGCTTCCAAGAAGATTTGACCCTCAAATATGGACTGGATTCAACTGGATGGCTGGTCAAAGGCCTAGAAATGCCCTAATTAGCCTCTTTTCACACTACAAAGCAGTTAAACAAAAGCTCAAAGGAATGCTATAAAAATCCCATGGATGCACCTCATTTTTCAAGGAATTCAAAGTAATGTTATGCTGCCTCTATTCTCTTGAGGTCTCCATCCTTGTCAAGAGCATATTTGCACCATTGCATTGGACAATCCATCTCACCCATTGAATGGATTTGTAAAGAGTTCTTTCATCATTTTCCATTTTTTCTTTGTTGTAAGAAGAGCTAGATAGTGGGGTTCCATGTTATAACCCTAAATTGCACCACACATGCTTACCTGGCATCAAGCCAACTCATATCCCTTGTTTTCCAAAAAACTACTGAACAACTCTTCTAAAAACTCCATTTTTAAAAAGTAAACGCTAGCAAGCCCACTACAGGCCGCGAGAAAACGCTAGCAGGCCCACTACAGCCCGCGTTTGCCTTCAGAATCACAAAAAATGGAAAGTTTCCGATGGGACAAAAGCTATGGGTCCGTTAACTGAAACTCCTGGCCATGCATGGCTGAGAGTTCGTCCAAAACCCTATCTCCTTCTAGCCTATAAAAGAAGGGGTAGGGGTACCATTTGGAAGGAGTAAAATCATAGCAAAGAAACTCTGCCCAATTGCCGAATCCGTTTTGTCCCAACCCTTTAGCCTTTCCTCAAGCTTTAGGAGAATTCAAGCAAAGCATTTGGAGGAAAAAGAAGAGGAGGATCCCAGGATCAGGATCAAGGAACGGTGGCCGATCTCTATTATTATTGTAAGTTGATTCATCTTGAGATTAATAAAGAATACTTTTCCCGTCACAATGCCCGAGTTTTATATGTTTTATTCGATTTATGCTTAATCTCTAACCCTCTAGTAGAACAATAGCATTGATGTGTAGTGTTTTGTCTTGATTGCAGGATCGTCTTTGGAAGGAGCAGTAGAAGAAAGAGGATAAAGCGCAACAGAGGATCTACACCAAACATCAGTAAAAGGGTTAGTAGGTTCTTTCCATGTTTGCATGTGAAAAAGGGTTTTAGGTTTGGGGTAGAAGGTTAAAAGTAATTTCTTAAGGGTCATGATATGCATGCAAGTTTAAGCCCTAGCTTGTTATTCCGTAGGGTATAATTTCCCCACAACAGCATTGGCGACTCCACTGGGGATATTTACTGTTAGGGTTTCCGGATATAGTTGGAGGTTTTTGGGTAGTCAAAAGAATTAGATGTTCTGTTTCTTTGTTTGTCTATTTTCTGTTAGGTCATAGCTAGCAGGAAACCTAGTTCTTTATACCAGCTTTTCCTTGACTGTGCTTGACATTTATTATCGAGACACACAGAGGTACACGCGGCCTGCAGAAGGCCTGAACGCATGTAACCCGCACCCTAACCTTCTACAGCCCACGTTTGAATGCCTGTTGTAGTGGTTTCAGTAGCGTGTAGGGCTCAGAAAGCTTAAGAGGCAGTCTCCTCTTCCCTGTCAGAATTTCCATTCTCAGGGGGCTTTCTGGATCCTGTCTGGGTCTTGCTGGTTTACTGTCTTGTCTCAGTTTTCTTTATTGCATTTGTTTTCTTTTTGCAATTATTTTTATTTTCTGTTAAGAAGAAGCATCCAAGCCTTTAAGAGACTCTGGTTGTCAATACCAAAGGCCTTTTTTAGGTCTGGGCTGCCTTTGTTGTTGTTTTGTCTTAGCATTTATACAGACCTGCGACCTGTTCAGGTTTAGCCAGCAGGTACCCGCGCACTGTTATAACTCAGCACGCGTTTGCACGCGTGCTGTTTTAGTGACAGTCGCGGGCTTGATTGGTTGATTTTTAGCCTAGGTGGGGCAGTCATCCCCTCCTATGGTAAGAAGTGTGCCTCTCAGGGGTTTGAGTCTAGGGCTACATAGTCAGTAGGTTAGGGCCGCTTACCTTCAGCCTGTTGTTTCTTAGTTGATTGTTGATAGAAAAGATAACAAGGAAAAATATTTTGTTTGATGGTTTTTAGACAAGCGTAGGAGTCAATGCTTTCTTGATTGTCATTTATGCGTCTTTTCTCTAGTTCCTAGCGATCTGCGTTTTAAGATATAATTTTATTTTTTTTCTTGGTTTTGTGCTTGTCATCATTTTCCCTTTGTTGCTTCATTTAGCACTGAAATAAAAAAAAAAATCTCTTTTTTTCGTTTGCTTCTTTGTTTGAAGATTGTGTTGCTGCATTAATAGCTAGGAAGAAGTCTTTTTTGCATAAGCTTTTGCAGTGTATTTAGAGTATAAGTAGCTCGCATATTTGAGCGAAAGTCCTTTATATTTACTGCATGAAATCTTAGAAAATTTGAAAAGAAAAAGAAGTCTTTCTTGTTGAAAAGTTGCTGGTTTTTGAATTGTTTGTAAAAGTTTTTGTTTCCAAGCATTTCTTGTTCATTTTGCTTTGAGTCTTTACACACCATCAGTTTCACCTCCATACCTTGTGACGTAAAAAATCCCATTAAAATAAACGCTAATTAAAATCAATTAGACTTTTTGTTTGTAGGGTGCATACACTAGCTCAGGACTAGGGCCTTGGAAGAGGTTGGAGAGTAAATTCTCCAAGGCCACTCAAACCAAACATTGGAGTCTGTCAATAGGGAGTGTAGAAGTCCAGTGGCATGAAATTTATCTGGGACCCCCTTCTAATACAGGGGCTCAACATGAGGTCTCGTAAGGAAAGGTAGTGGAGATAACCCCTCCAAAGCTGGACCGAGCGTAGTGGAGAACACATATCGAGGATTTGTTAAGGGATTTCGTCGTTTGCATTTTCCATGGGGCTTTGTGGGTCTCGAATATATTCGATGTCCTCAGTTTTCTTATGGACCATTTTCTCTCGATACCCTTGACAGGTTTCAGGCTTGATACCCTACTCATTGTGGTCTACCCGACTATCGACTGTACCCGCCTGGTGACTGTTCGCGTGCTGGCAAACTAGTTGCCAATCTTTTCTAGGGACATACACAGGTGACTGCGGGGGTATACCGTGGTACCTAGGATAGACATCTGGCCACACTTTGCAGAGTATACCCGGAGGGTTCTTCCATTTTCGAGTTGCACTTTCACCGGTGATTTGCTCTAGTGTTGGTTGTTGTAACTGTTCTTCCAACTAGTTTAGTGTTTTCTTGATTTATCTTTTAGGGGCTTTCTTTTAGTGCGTGTTACTATTTTCATGTGTAGAATACCTTAGCGTGTCATGGATCTTCTCACACAGTGAAGGATTCAGAGCTCCACCGGTCACGAAGGCTTCTGGGCCTGCCGCCGGTTATACTGGAGCCACCCCCGCCACCATTTAGGCAGAAGCTAGACCAATGAGGGTCTTTCGAAGCAACCAGGTTTCAAACCATTAAGCCCGAACAACTCCCAGAGGAATCAACCGCCAATATTGGCATAGTTGAAACCCCATCCACTAATACCTGGCTGGACATTATTGTGCCAATTCAATTTTACGAACACCTGTCAGTGCCTAACCCAGTTATGGAACCAAACTCTGTTACTTCCTCTGGGAATTCTTCCATTCCCATCACCATTGCTACCACAGGAGAAGCTTCTCCTAACTTGCCTTTGTCAATGGTCTAGGCCACCATGGTCTCAACTGCAACTACATTGCACAGTGGACCGACCCCATCTATCGTGGCGGCCACACCTCCTTACACACCTAGTGTGACAGGCCCTCCGTTTTCATACGGTATGCCTAGTTCAGGTACAAGTCCTGCACTCACTTCCTCCACTTTACAGAATTTGGGTCTGGGGGCAGGGAGCTCTAACGCTCCTCTGCAAGGTCAACTTGGGGGCATTCCTATCCCTTTCAATGCTTTTCCTTATGCTGGAGGTCATATCTCTCCTTCGTCCCCTTCGCTTGGTGGATTTCATCACCAGTCCGCTGGGCAGCCTGTACACACGAGTTCATTTGGAGCTGGGAGTCAAGGAACACCTGTGCAAACTCTACCAATAGGTTCATCACCATTTGTTTAGAACGGGACATTTGGTAATAACACTTTCTCATCCACTGCTTTCCCATCTGGGGGCACACCCATTTTTGGACAGTCTACTCTGGCACAGGGTATTATTCTTGTGCTGGGGGCACATATACCAGGAGCTTGGAACTCAGGACAAGGATCCATTCCTTCATCTGGAATGTCGTTCTGGGGTAATTCTTTCCACAGTCAATGGAACCCCGGACAGACTTCTATGCCTCTCCCCTTGGGACCGGCATGGGGTAATCCTTCCCAAAGTCTGTCAAACTCGATGAATGCCCAACATCCTATGTCCTTCATGGGGAATCAGCCAATGATGTCTCCTCAGATGAAAAACCCTTACGCTGGTTAGGGCCATGGTTTCTACCAGAATCCGGGCCAACAACCAAACTTTTCCTGGCAACCTGGTGCCAATCAAACTCCAGGACCCTTTTTTCTGGGCTATCAGCAGCAACCTAAACTACCTTTCCTGGCGATGTTACACTTGCCATATTTTACACGGTTGTTAAATTATCCTATCTGTCACGATCCGCGTTGGCCTCCTATGCTGACGAAGTTGCCTTCGGACATCCCAAAGTTTGAGGCCAAGCCTAACGAAGATCTAGGTGATCATGTGACTACTTTCCACCTTTGGTGTTCATCTAACTCACTGAAAGTTGACTCCGTCTAGTTGTGATTGTTTCAATGCACTCTCATTGGGAGTGCCGTGAAATGGTACATAGAGCTCGATCGTTCACGATATTACCTATGAGATATGATGCCGGCATAGAGTTGCTATCCAATTTTGAATAGACGACAATAGATCATATCTCAAATCATATCCAAGAGTGGAGACACCGAAAGAGTCTAATCAAAGTCCCAGTTCCACCAGCATTCCTACTGGAGTGGTTCCTTAAGTCTTTAGTCCCCCAATTGTCCAAAGATGTCGCAACTTCTGGGGTTTTCTCTAAGGAAGATGCCATCATGAGGGCTCAATAGTTTGAGCTTATCTATTCTCAGTCTGGTCTATTGTACAACATCCTACCGGATGCACCATGATCGATACTGGATAAAACTAGACAGAGAGCCGAACCACATGCCGATGGTATCGTTGGTTCGACACAAACCAAGCCCACTAAGCAATTGACCAAACAATTGCAACAGTTGTCGATACAACACTCAGCCGCCAGCTAGACTACTGCTTTGACTGCTCCTCCTACCCAAACATAGGAAGTACACTCCATGTAGATGACTACCCCAAAGGCCACCCAACAGCTTGAAGGGAAGAAAAAACAATGAAACAAGGGTAAGGGGGATAAAAAACCCACTGATAATGTTGGCGAGGGCACTACGGAAAAACGGAAGGCAAGGTATCCATGCAACTTGTGTGCGGAAGACCACCCTACCCATCTATGTCCTCGACTTGCGGAGGCCCAAAATTTTGTCACATAGCAACAACAAGCCGTGTTGACTAATCCCTTTCAACATGGGCAAAATTTAACTCAAGCCTCTACAAGTGCTGAAGGGGGCAGCCAAGAAACCTGCCCTCCTCCAAATAATTACTCTTCCGCGAACGTATATATGGTTAGGGGTGATGACTTAATAACGACTAGAGCACATGACTATAGTAAACCAAGCACCTCTGAGAAGGGCAAAGAAGCCAAGATCCCATCTCTTCCTCTACAGATCGAGAAGACGTTGGGTGAAACAATGACACACATCCCAAAAGGTGCATTTAAGAGAGCTTCTCACAATCCAAACGCAAGGGCCATCCAGAATTACTCTGTGGTGGAATATTTATCCCAAACCCCTTGTGCTATGTCTGCTTTGGAGGTCCTCCAAAGTTACTCCACTCCGAGGAAAGCCTTGTTGACTGTGGTAGGCTCTACTGAGACTTGTAACCCGGGTACCATCATGTTAGATACCACTGACTTGAAACCTCATCTTCCTTACCACATCGTGTTTCAGATAGTAGTGGCTCATCCCACGAAAACTTTTACATGGAATATTTTTCATATGGTGGTTGATGAGGGCGCTTCGACTTGAGTTATGTCGTTAGCATGCTGGAAAGCCATTGGTCAACCTGAGTTGTCTCCATCACCTACTCTCCTCACTGTGTTCGACGGTCGTTCTTTCCGACCACATGGCATCATTCCTTCTTTCCTTGTGCAGTTAGGAGGGAAGACCGTGTGCGTTGAAGTAGAGGTAGTCGATGCCCCCCTCGACTACAATCTCTTGTTAGGTCGTAGTTGGACTTATTCTATGCAAGCGGTGGTTGCTATAGTTTTTCGAGTCTTATTGTTTCCACATGAGGGTCAGATAGTGACCATTGATCAATTGTCCTTCTCTAGACCTGACCCAGCTTTGGGGGCATTCATGGTTCCTATGATAGATAATCCTCAAGCCGGTGCCATTAACGTAGGAGTTGGTTTGTGCCCATATTTGATGGAAACTTTTGATTACCCACCTCCTCATGGCGATGTCAAGTTTATATCCACTCACCACAAGGCTGAGATTTTTCACGTCTCGTCGTTCCGCACGACTTACTTTCAGGATCCATGGATTCTTCCTTCCCCATCATCCACAATGGATACGACGGGGCACGCTGGCATGTCCACGCCCTTGTTGGCCACTGAAGTAGCGTACTCTTTGGTCCAACAAGCTTCAGCTACTCCTGATCCGACTCCCGCACAAGAGTTGGATCCACCTTTTGAGCCTATCTGGGCTCAGGATTCTCTTGCCAGCACCGATTCGTTAGATTTAGTCTTACCTTCTGACGAAGCAATAATTGAAGCAATGACTGGTTCGAACAAACCCTGGGAAGATCTTCATCACAGATCATATTTCCTCCTAGAGTTACACCGAATCGAGGTAGGAGAATTCACTATCACCATGACGGGAGATCAGCCATGTCCTACTAACCTCTTAGCTACATAGGAAATTTATGCTGAGGGCAATATGGAGACTATCGCTGAAACGATACCTATCAATTTCTCCCGAAACCCTGGCGTCATGGAGAATGTCTTCGTCAGAGCGGATTGCTCCCCTGAAGAGATTCAGATTTACATGGATATTTTTAAAGAATTCCGCGACGTTTTTGCCTGGTCTTATTGTTGGAAATACTAATACAACTGAGAGGGGGGGGGGTGAATCAGTTGTATATAAGCTTAAACAATTTTACACCTTCTTAACAATTATTAATACTTCTTCATGTGTTATCAAGCAACATACAGCATATGGACAGTAAGAGTAAAAATCATCAGTCACACATAAAATACACAC
>ML784119.1:960796-995171 GCA_009831015.1 Picea engelmannii | reverse complement strand
TTGTGTTCTTGACATATCATATCCCGATCCCCGAAACTCCGATGCCACCTGTCCTCTGCTGACGTCACTCATGGTCCGACACATGTTAAACACTGCCACGTGTCACTCTGATTCATTAATTGTATGTGCCTGAAGTGTTAGATTTGCCTGACACCTGTCATCACCTAGGTGTGCCACGTGTCCCTTAGCTTACATGAACTGCTATCGTAGATTGACGGTCTAGGTCACATGTTGATCTGACGGTTCAGATTCCGTCGGGATTTCGCATATCCCGAAATCGGGAATTTCGTTGTGGAGTGAACTTTGCATTATGAAATCCCGATCCCCGAATTGCCGATGAGACCTCCTGGCTGCCACGTGTCCATACAAATGAACGTTCCAGATCCCTGCTTGATTAACGGTTGCGATCAAATCGCGAAATCGCATATCGCGATTTCGGGGTTTTCAATGTTAAGTGTTCTTTGTACTTTGAACTCGCGATCCCCGATTCTCCGATGAATGAAATCAACGGTCCAGATCTCATTCTTGATTTAACGGTCGCGATCATATCGCGATTTCAGGGTTTTCGTTGTCAAGTGTTCTTTGCACTTTGAAATCGCGATCCCCGATTCTTCGATGAATTTATCTCTCTCGCAGCTTCTGCAGATCTGACGGCTATTGTTCTTTCGAGAAATTTGAACAATATCCTACGGTCACTGACTCTTCTTCCTTTTTCCTCTGTAAGCTCTTGCTGTGCGCATTTTCTTCAAAGCTATTCCTCCCGAGCTTTTATCCTTCTTATCCTTTTGTCTCTACTGTTGCCATTAATGACAACAATCATCACTGCATTCTATCCACTGAATTTTTATAACACTTATGAGGAAATTCCAGGCATCGATCCGAAAATAGTTGAACACAAAATGACAATGTATCCTGATGCTAAGCCTGTTCGACAAAAACTTCGTCCAGTTAATCCTAGGAAAGCAGCAGCCATTAAGACAGAGGTTGAGAAATTGCTCAAGGCTGGGTTCATATACCCTATTCATTTGACTCAATGGGTGTCAAACCTCGTGTCGGTCGATAAAAAACAAGGAATGATTCGTGTTTGTACCGATTTCCGTGATTTGAACAAGGCATGTCCAAAAGATAATTATCCAACCCCATTCATCAACCAGATCATTGATGAATGTGCCGGTTGTGAAGCCTTTTCATTCATGGATGGTTTTTAGGGTTATAACCAAATCCAAATCAAACCTGAGGACCAACACAGAATGACATTCATTTGTTCGTGGGGTACATTCGCCTATCGAAAAATGCCTTTTGGCCTTAAAAATGCTGGAGCCACTTTCCAGTGGGCCATGTCTTTTGCGTTTCACGACCTCAAACATATAGTCGAGGCATATCTCGATGATTTAGCATCACGCTCTCGCAAGCGAAGGGATCATCCTACACACCTCAGACTAATCTTCGAATGCTGTCGCTACTTCAGGATTCACTTGAATCCCAACAAGTGCAGCTTTTGCGTCACATCAGGACGGTTGTTAGGTTTCATCGTGTCAACAACAGGGATCATGGTTGATTCTCTTAAGGTGGAGACAATAATCCAGTTTCCCCCCCCACGCACAATCTTACAACTTCAGAGTCTTCAAGGCAAGGAAAACTTCTTACAATGCTTCATCACCAACTATGATGAAATCACAAAGGGCTTTATGCGTTTACTGAAGAAATATGTTCCCTTTTTCTGGGACGAAGCAACACAACGCTCTTTCGATGCATTGAAACATGCCCTCACTACTGCACCTCTGCTACGGCCACCTAATTATAATAAGGACTTCTTATTATATCTGCCTACTGCAGAGTCAACCATAGGCATGGTTTTAGTTCAGGAGGATGATTCGTTTTCCGAATACGTGATCTATTACCTGAGCCGAGGCCTTGTAGGACTGGAACTTAATTATACCCATCTCGAAAAACTTGCGTTGGCAGTAGTTCATGCTGTTGAACGGTTCTGTCACTATGTTCTATTTCGTAAGACCACCGTCATTGCTGTCATGAATCCATTCCAGTACATGTTGACACGATGAGTTATCGATGGAAAAATTAGTAGATGGATGGTAATCCTCCAAGAATTTGACTTAGACTTCCTTTCAGCCAAGTCCAAAAAGTCATTGGTCTTCGCAGAACTTATCTCGGAGATTCTAGTTGAGTCAGGTGATGTTGTGCCTGAGGAATCACCTATACAAGGGAATATGATTTTGATTGAATCTTCAGACCCTTGGTACATAGATATACTGATATATCTCCAGACTTTGAAGTGCCCCACCTCTGCTTCTCATGATGAGCATCGGTGGATACGCCATCAGGCCAAGAACTATCTCATACTCAATGATACGTTGTATCAGAGAGGTGTAGACTGCATCTTGCGTCGATGTCTCACTCATGAGGAGGCCGTCATAGTGCTCAACGATTGTCATACATGAGCTTGTGGCGATCACTTATTCGATTTGGCAATAGCCCAAAAGATTTTACGAGCAGGTTACTTCTGGCCCACACTTATTAAAGATTGTATCGAGTCGGTCAAGAAGTGCCATCCATGACAAATCTTCTCACGGAAGATGAGGGCACATCCCACTCCTATGTTTATTGTCATCACAGTTGGTCCCTTCACTAAGTGGGGGATTGATTACACTACATGCAACCCCCCATCAGCAAGGGGGCACCGCTATATCATCGTAGCTGTCGACTACTTCACTAAATGGGTCGAAGCTATGCCAACGTTTAAAGATGATGGAGAGACTGCAACTTTCTTCTTATTCAACTATATTATAGCATGGTTCAGCGTCCCGAGAGAGATTTCCACTGACCATGGCAGTCACTTTTAGAACCAAATGATGTCCGAGTTAACATCAAAGCTTGGGTTATGGCAAGAACATTCCTCACCTTACTATCCCCAAGCCAATGGGCAGGTGGAAGCTGTTAACAAAACTCTTAATAAAATGCTACAGTGAACCATCAACTCAGCCAAGTCCAACTGGCATTTGATGTTATACTCGACATTATGGGCTTACCAAACATTAGTTAAGACTACAACCGATTTCTCACCTTTCCAACTCATTTACGGGCTGGAGGCAGTCTTGCCTATCGAATGTCAAATTCCATCTCTGAAATTGGTAGTACAGTTATTGCCAGACACTTCTCCACTTGAAGAACGGTTAGTACACCTTGAGAATCTTGATGAACAGCGTTGCGATGCGGCCCTGGCCAACAAGGCTCATAAGCATAAGGTCAAGTGTCAATATGATAGGTCCATTCATCCTTGGGTTTTTTCTGAGGGCGACCTTGTCCTGGTTTACGACCAAGATAAAGACCCCCCGGGGGCAAGAAAGTTTAAACCCATGTGGTTCAGACCCTTCATTGTTAAGGAGGTTTTAAAGAAGGGCGCTTATCATTTGGTTGATTTTGAAGGCAATGCTTTGGTGGAGCCTAGGAATGGGCTCTACCTCAAGAAGTATTACTCATAGAACGGTCACTGTGGGTACCTTTTTGTAACATATGTATAGTCTTTTGCACTATTACTTTTTACTTTTCTTTTGAAAAACATGTCATGGACGTCTCATTGATGTTATCTTTCATCACTATGGCAGATGTCAAGTGAGTCCAAGGTGTTCATTGGGTATGTGGACGGTGCTAGTCAACACACACGGAGGCTTGCCTCCGCAGCTTGGGTAATCTTTACACCACAGGGTCAGTTGTTATCTTCCGAAGGGATATGCTTAGGTGACACCACAAACAATGTTGCTGAGTATAGCGCAGTTATTGAGTTGCTTCATGACGCTTTGTCATTGGGTATCTCTCGTCTCCAGGTCTATCTAGATTCTCAACTGGTTGTGTCACAGCTAAATAGAATATACCAAGTGCATGACCCAAATTTACACCAACGATTCCTTAGGGTACGTCTCTTGCAACACAACTTTGATTATATTACATATTTTCATGTTCCTAGGAGTCTAAATCAAATCACATATACTCTAGCTAATTACATTTTAGATTGGCATCTTGCTCACACATAAAAAGATCATGATCATACACATGTAAATACATTTTTTCACACATAATCCATAAATACACAGAAAAGAAATAAAAACCATATATAAACATCATAAAATCTGCAGAGTACATAGATGGGTGCAAGCGCCTCAAAAAGGGGAACCATAACGAGTCACCAGGGCTTATGCCCTCAAAAAATATATATAGATATCAGTGCTCGGGGCACATAAAAGTCTAAAGTATGTTTAGGGCCTATGGGCCCTGTTATACTCATATACATCCTGGCCCAAACGCCTAAACAATCGGACCCATGTCCGAGGTACCCCCACAATGTGAGTCTGCAAGGAGGGCGGCAAGTCCTCTATCTCTGCCATGGGAACTGTGTGAGTGAGTGCAGTTAAGTTCTGCTCAATCTGCCTAAGAACCCTCTCGGCCTCTCCAGCTGGGAGGTTCCCTGCCATTGCTGCTCCCCCGGCGGCGGAAGCTATGGCCTCTGGTCGTGGGCGACACCTGTTCTGTGCATAATCAGCAGGTCGCGCGGGTCCCACATCTGCACGCAACACAATGTTCACCCATCAAAAACTCTGTTATACAAAAACATGATATATGTATCAAAAAGACATAAAAATTACATATGCACACAAAAAAACTAGATAGGTGGAGACTTACCCATCTCCCCTCGCTCCTCACCAGGAGGCACTGGTATCGCTGGATCTCTGAAAAAATCGATCCCTGCATATGGGTAATCCTAAATCGCTGGGATCTTCCATGACAGCCAGGAAAAGAAGTCGTCATTGAAGGCCTCTATGGTCCTTCCACCACCCTGTCGCGGCAGCAACGCTGCCGATCTGCACACTGCGGGGAAAGTAGCCAGATGTCCTCGTACCATCAACCGAGGACTGAAACATGGAACTCTCTCAAAGAAAAATGAACATAGGATGGTCCCAAACCCGAAGTTCCTATGCGTACGCTATCTGCAAGTTGTCAACTGACCTGTCATGCTTGCAAGTAATGTGGTACTCCAGTCAAAAATTTGTGCATTCCTGCACTAAATTGCACAGTTCATCTGTGCGCGCGAAGCCTGATGCACGACCGCAGAGCTGGTAATCCGCCCGATGAGTGATAAAATGGTTTGGAGGGAGAGGCTGGTAATCCTACTCACGGGAACCGAGGAATATCTCTGATCAGTCCCAGCCTCATAGTACTCCTCTATCAATTTCGAGACTTTGCTTGGCCCTGCAGGAAATGTATGAAAGTTGATGGGTTCCCCTCTCCTCGAGAGGCCCGTCAAAAAGTAGATATCCTCGGTGGTGGGCACCAAGGATTTCCCCTCTATCATAAAGGCCTCTGCATCTGGGTGCCAATAATCAACCAAGGCATTCAGTAGCCTGGGTTGAGCGCGCATAAATGGACACAGAATTTTTTTTACCAAGCCACACTGCGTCAGCACGGCCATAACATTCGGATCTACAGCCACTTCCTCATTGGCAGCCTCGTGCTCCCTCTCTCTCCACTAAACATACATCCCGCCAAACACACAAGAAAAAAAAGGGGGAGTTTAGTCTTCTTTCAATCCAAATTCCATCACATGGGGGGCACCCGCGGGCTATCGAAGCGACAATCGCGAGTACCCACGCCCAGTTTTGGCTCTGCGCGTGGGTACCCACGGGCTGTCCCTGGACAGCCCACGTTTTCCTAGGGCTGACCTCTTGGAGGTCGACAACCACCCCCAAAACCAACTTAAATGCCATAAATTAAGTATTGAATTACAAGATTAGGGAGTTTGTACTTACTTGGTCCAAGCAGAAGTCCGTTTCGTCCACTGTAGCTCCCTGAATCACGATCTTTGGTAAAGGGGGTCTTTTGGCTCCAGAGTCAATTTCCAAATCAGCAATGGTGATAATGAGCTGCTAGCTTCTATTTATAGATTTTTTGGCCTCTTTTTGACACTTTTTTGGGCCCCTTTATCAGTTTCTTTATACCAAAAACCATTTTGAGTGGTTCAGGAGTTATATGGGAGGGATTTGATCAAGTATTGGGACATTTTTCATTGAGTTTCAAAAAATATAAATATATATATATGGACGGTCCATAAAAGAAATTTCAAAAATCAACTTGAGCATATAGGGTAGGAGTTCATCCCAACTGTTGCATCTCGTTGCCTTTTGTTCTTATGATATAGGATCGATCCCATCCGGTTGTGACACAGAACCGTCATATCTGCTCTAGAAGTGTCGTAACTTGGTGGTAGAGCTTGCTAAAACATGGATGCCCTAGGTAGCTCCTGGTTGCATTATGGTGTCCATGTCGTTCCTAATAACACTGTAGGCTCGGGAGTCCATGTAGTCTTTCCTGAATACGAGTTTGAGCCTCTTTCGCATGGGTCTTTTTTCACTCTTTGTCTTACCCTCCATACTCCCAAAACATAACGGGTCTCCTTTTAAGCCCTTTTCAGACCCTCTAAACATGAAAAGATTGCCGAGCGATCTTGTGGCCTTTCATGCTTGTTAAACTGAAATTTGAAGTCACGTCTATCCGGCGGTAGTTTACCCCTTTTTTCGGTCCGGATGGTCAACTGTACGAACAAAGGTATACTCTATTGAATTCCAATTCTTTAGAAGAGTATCCTCAGGTATAATTTTATTCCTTTTTCGGGCCTGAGGGACTAAATTTACGAAAAAGAAACCCCCACGGAGTCCATAGTTAAGCTCTTTTCAGACTCCCTAAAATTGAAAAGATTGCCAAGTGACATTATTCTTTCACACTCTTTAAATGGTCCAGAAGAACATTCCTGATGAAGTCCATAGTTAAGCTTTTTTCAGACTCCTTAAAATTGAAAAAATAGCCGAGTGATCTTGTCCTTGTCACACTCGTTAAAATGGTTTTGAATTGACGTCTAATCGGTGCTAGTTTACCCCTTTTTTGAACCGACTAGACTATTGACGAAAAAGGTACCCCAATGGAGTTTCCTTTTATGCTTTTTTAGACTCTCTAAATATGAAAAATCATTGAGCTTTCCTTCTCTAGGCTCGTTAAACTTATACCGAAGGATGTTACCATTGTGTGTTCTATCAACCGCATTCTCATCCTTTACCCATCAGCCTGGTAACAGTTTGCTTTTGCGTCTTAACACCTTTGGCCACTGGAGGATTTTTCCCGAGTATCATTTCCATAGAACATCAGTCTTGTCCTTGTGCCTTGAGCTTGTATGTTTCCTATACTCGTTCCTCCACTGTAACATAATATTCCTTTATTCTTTTTCAAAATTATCAAAAAGAACAAAAAAATCAAATATACCCCAAAAAGAGGATGGGAAAAGTATTTTCTTTATTGGCAGCATCATGAGTCGCCCTTGGATAAAGCACATCTGTCCATTTGATTCATCAGACTATGGGATGTAGTACGACCTTAGGATGCTTTTCTCGCTATATAGAGTTGTGTCCTCCACCGTTTGGTTACTCTTCCAAACATATGGAGAGTTTGCGTTGCCTCCTACTTCATAGACTTATGATTAAGAGATATGCTGCCTGAGTCTTATCACTTGTCGTGCTGTTATCCAAGGGAAGTTTGTCACTGAGCCTGAGCTGACCCTCTATAATATGTCTCTTGTCCGCATACCCGGCCATCCTGAACGTCCAATCAAGTCCTTGTTCGAAATCACTGAAGCCTTCAGTCTGATCATCAAGATTATCAATTTTGTCCATGCCCGACGAGTCGTCGAAGACCTCTGGGTAGTGCAGCCGTACACTCATATTACACTCCTACCTGAGTTTTGAATATTTTGAAGTTGTTGCTCGAGCTCTGAAGTCCTCATCTCTAGCCATCAGAAATTATCAGCTTCTATGAAGATGGATACTGTGCATGTATATCTTTTTGATTTCGAGATGTAGATCTATTGTGTATTGTTCGTGACTACACTTTATATAGTTATATGACATGGATCTATAGTGTATTTGATTGGTATCCATGTGTTCTATTTTATCCTAAGCATGGTTATGCCCACCTCGGTGAGACATTTGTTATTTTGCAGACGGCACCTCCTCATCCCTGATTCTTGGGCTCACTCATTCAACATATCAGTATAGATTGGTAAAAGATTGGTAATCTATTTTGGCCATCAGATGCTCTTCTAACCTCACACATTAGGGTGCATCTGTTATAACCCTAAATGGCACCACACATGCTTACCTGGCATCAGGCCAACTCATATCCCTTCTTTTCCAAAAAAATACTAAACAACTCCTCTAAAAAATCCATTTTTAAAAAGTAAACACTAGCAGGCCCACTACAGCCCATTGGCAAACACTAGCAGGCCCACTACAGCCCACGGGCAAACACTAGCAGGCCCACTACAACCCACGTTTGTCTTCAGAATCACAAAAAATGGAAATTTTCCGACGGGACAAAAGATATCGGTCAGTTAACTGAAACTCCTGGCCATGCATGGTCGAGAGTTCGTCCAAAACCCTAGCTCCTTCTAGCCTATAAAGGAAGGGGTAGGGGTACCATTTGGAAGGAGGAAAATCATAGCAAAGAAACTCTGCCCAATTGTCGAATCTGTTTTGTCCCAACCCTTTAGCCTTTCCTCAAGCTTCAGGAGAATTCAAGCAAAGCATTTGGAGGACAAAGAAGAGGAGGAGCCCCGGATCAGGATCAAGGAATGGTGGTCGATCTCTATTATTATTGTAAGTTGATTCATCTTGAGATTAATAAAGAATACTTTTCCCATCCCAATGCCCGAGTTTTATATGTTTTATTCGATTTATGCTTAATCTCTAACCCTCTAGTAGAACAATAGCATGCATGCGTAGTGTTTTGACTTGATTGCAGGATCATCTTTGGAAGGAGCAGCAGAAGCAAGAGGATAAAGCGCAACGGAGGATCTACACCAAACATTGGTAAAAAGGTTAGTAGGTTCTTTCCATGTTTGCATGTGAAAAAGGGTTTTAGGTTTGGGGTAGAAGGTTAAAAGTAATTTCTTAAGGGTCATGATCTGCATGCAAGTTTAAGCCCTAGCTTGTTAGTCCGTAGGGTATAATTTCCCCACAACAGTCCAAGAGCCCTCCCTTGGAAGAAGAAGGGACTCATAGTCCCCTTTCTTCTTAGTGTATTGTTTCACTAATAGATCAACCTCAACATTGGTGACATGGGTCTTATGGTTCTTTTTGTTTCTATGTCCCTATGCTCATGAATTTAGTTGTTATTGCATTTCTTAGTTTAATTCTTAATTAGAGTCTTTTATTTCTTTCCCTAACTCTTTTCCTTGTAGCTATCCTGCTCAGCAGACCCAACTGAGCTTGCAAGCACCTCTATTTTTCTCACTAAGGTGACAGAAGAGGCGCAACAGATTGGCGACTCCACTGGGGAAAGGTATCAATTTCCTACCCCATTTGGGTTTTCCTTGCTCTTCTTTTAGTTTGTTTAACTTGCAGGTACACTAACCGGCCTAAGCCGACTTGCCACTCAGCCAATTCCAAGTTGAATTGAGAGAAATCCATTCGGATTTTTCATTCTCGACTGTGTGTCATATATGCACAGGTTTTTAGGCCCACAAATGTGCATCGTGCACACATGCACTTGATTCACAGCTCTATTATGTGCACGTGCACTGATTGACTTTTCTCTGTTCACGCACATGCACTCTGTGCACCTCTGTCTCCACTGAGACCCTCGCATCTGTGCTAAAATTCACATTGTAAAGTTGTTGAGATGTGGGGAAGGCCATTTTCCTCTTTAAAAATGATTTCAAGCATGTTTTAAAGCTTCACCACACTTAGTCCCCTCATCATATAAAGGGGTTAGTCAAAAAACACATTGGCACTTAGGAGGATAAAATCAATTTCCCTTCTTTTCTTTTTGCCACATGGATGGCTTGTTTTGACTCACAAGATAAGTTGGAAATCATTTTTAATCACATTTAACTTGCATTGGGACTAGAAGTTGAATAAAAATCACTTAGTATGCTCTTCTCTCGATCCTCCAAGCGATCTTGAGAATCAGAAAAAGATTGTGAAACGATTTCATCTCCCTTAAAGAACATTAAAAACCTTTAGGAGAGGACAACAACCATTCTTGGGACTCCTCTTAGTTTACTTTTTCAAACACATCTTAATATTGTAACGGGCCCAGACATGCCCACATGCTACAAAGATAGGATAGTGTTTGAATTTTTGCTTTCTTAGATCAAATCACTAGGGAAGTTTAAAGGTTTTGTAATGGGCCCATACATGTCCACATGATCAATCTAGGATAGTTTCAAAGATTTTCTTAGATTACATCACAATAGGGAGTTAAAGGGATAGTAATGGACCCACATGTCCACATGATAGCTTCCTAGGGACTTTTGAATTATGCAAGGTTGTACCAAAGACACTTAGTTAATTAGGTAATCAAACACTTGTAAGGACCAAGCGAAGTCCACATGCAGCAAGGTGACACCTAATTCACTAAAAATTGGCACACTTTCACTCACACACAAAAGTCACTTATCACTCACATAGCTTCTTCTTGAAACATGGAGGTCAAAGTAAGTTTCCTCCAAAGGGATTCAAAAAATACCCCACCCTTTTCTTGAGGAAACTATCCACTCCCATTTTAATCAACAAGGTTGGTTTGCACCCCCAACCTCCCAAAACAACTACATCTAAAATATTTCTAAAAACTCACTAAGTTTTCCTCCACAGGAGGTGCCAAAATAAATTTTTTAGTCTAGGTAGGATTTCGGGGATAGGCATCCAAATAACTCCCCGTTATCTGGTTCTCACATTGTCAAAACCATAGAAGTTGTCAAATAGGGAACTGAAAATCCTCCAAGTCAAGTGTTCCTAATACCATAAGCTAGGGAGATACCCGTGAAGGGTTGAAGGCTAAGGTTCGGTTGTTCTGTGTGTCCCCCCTTGAGGCACCCACCTTTTGGACGGGATCCAGCCCGTGACCCATTTCTTAGGCCGAAAATCTAAATGCCGCACTTTGACTGAGGTACCTAGTGACCAGCTTTAGGACATCTACCCAGGTGGCAATTGTGGGCTGCAATTGCACCTTGATTGGATTTTGTGTGGCTATTGGGAAATATCGCCGGCTCTTTTGGGATATGCCCCCTTTACCCCTCATTATAACCAATTATTTCATCCTTCATTAGTTTCTCTTCCAGTGACTTCAGACCCCACTATTGAGTACTATTGGAAGGTCCAGTGCTATTTCAGAGGAAGGACGTTATGTCTTCTAAGACACAAGCATTTGCTTTCTTTTGATTCCCCACGCAGACAAAACCCACTTACCCACATATATGCTTCTTTTTCAAAACATTTTATGTATGATGCACATCTGATTAAAGTTTGATTTGGATATATATATTGTCTAAACATTCAACGCAAAGGCTCTTGTTTCTATATTAATCTCACCACTCTTTGCACACATTCACAGAGCTAGTTGGACATCATAGGGGAACCACATAACCCCCGTCGTTCATTAGGCTTGCTAAACCTCCCTCCTATTTTATGGAGACTGTCTGGTCATACCCACTCATCGACACCTCCTTCACACACTCATGTGAGTGCTACTATTTTAGGATCAAATTTTCTTGGTTCTACATTACTTGGGTCCACTTCCCAAGGTCATCCGTTCACTCTCTCTCCATTACATAGAAGCGGGGGACCTACTTCCTCTCAAGGAGGAAGCACCAACCCACCTAGCCCCCCTCAAGGGTCAGGTTCACAACACACCCACACCATAGTTGGAGCTAATCCTCCCCCCCCCATTGCAGATGCCATATTTGGCCTCTCTCAACATACCAGATCTCAGCAAACTCACCAATGATCCTATATTGCATGATCCCACATGGCCTGCAAAGCCCACCAAACTACCTTCAGACATACCAAAGTTTGAAGGAAAGGCAGGCGATGACCCTGCCAACCATGTCATGACCTTTCACCTATGGTTCTCCTCCAATAGAATTATGGATTATTCCATCAGACTACGATTATTTGAATGCACACTCACTAGCCCATCGACCAAATGGTATGTCGAAGAAAAATAAGAGCACCACACAACTTTTGAGTCATTGGCGAAAGCATTCTTGACCTTCTTCCAATTACCCATCTGCCAGGACAATGGTCTAGAACTAATTTCTAATTTCAAACAAACCTCAGCCACACATATCACTGACCACATTCACGAGTGGCGTAGGTGATGTAGTTTGTGCAAAGCAGAAACCACCAAGCAACAATGTCTCGACTGGTTTCTTAGATCACTTATCTCTCTCCTCGGAAAGGATGTAGCTTCTGCCTTCCCTCAATCCGAAGAGGAAGCCATCAGTAAGGCCCAACAATATGACTTCATCTATGCATAGTCAGGGTACTTATACACTGTACTTCCTGATCTTCCAAAACCTGTACCGTTTGGCCAAGACAAACCTGGGATGTCTCACTCCGCATACAGACTGATTGGTACCACCACTCACCACGGTCCACAACCCCAACCACCACCGATGTATGGAACACTTCAAAACCCTCCGGCATACTGGGGCACTTCTTGTTACCCCCCACCCCCTTATCAACAACCATACCCTGTTTCTATACCTCCACCCATCAGTGGACCACCACCGGCACCCCCCATACATCCACCTATTCAAACAAACTCTGGTACCCCCTCTACCTCAGCGTATAGTACTAGTGAAATCACTACACCTTCCTATGTACCTTATGGATCGTTACCACCATAGAATCTATACTTCCCATTTCCTAGCCCTCCACAACCCCTGGCTCCCCCACATCCTCATGCTGGGGTGAATTTTGTTCAACCCTTTCTCGTTCAATAATACCAAAATTTTGAACAGTTGAATATGGCCAATCCAACCCATATGTCGAGAAATGCCAAGAAGAAAGGACAGAACAGGAATAACAACAGCCCAATTCAAGGTGGGAATCAACCCCAACAACACCAATCCACTGGGGGCAACCAAAACCAGGGGCATCAAAACCCCCACGGGGGCAATAATAATAAATTCCAAGGGTGAAATAACAATAATGTTAAAACCAACTTCCCTTGTGCCCTTTGTGGTGAGTTCAACCATTACACTCATCATTGCCCCAAAATCATTGATTTCAAATGGTTGAAAGACTCAGGTAGTCTTCCCCATCCTTCAACACCACCTGCCCCTCAGCAGGCACCACAACAATACATACAACAACCCCCTCTTTCCATGCTGCAAAATCCTATTCCACATCAAGGTGTGATAAACACCCAACAGGACACACAACATCCCCCACCTCAGGTGGGACAATACCTCAACCCCAACAATCCAATAGATCGCACAATTCTCCTCACTAGTGAGGAAGAAATCATTCTGCAAACACGTAATCATCAGTATCATTCACCCACTGAGTCTCCTCCTATCCCTCCAGAGATAAACCCTACACCGATGGGACCCTCGTTGGTGATACCTCACCCTACCTCCGAGCCACCGCTTCGCATCCCTCGCATCCCATTGCATAGGAATGTTCATAACCCATAGGCTAGGGTAGCTCATAACTATAGTTTGGTAGATGACTTAGCACAATCCCCGACTGCCATGTCAGTTTTGGAGGTACTCCAGACTTGTCCTACTCAATGGAAATCATTACTTTCTGCCTTGGGGGCAGTCGACCCAACAGATACCCGACTCATTACCTTTCATCTTGACAGCAGAGAACCTCATCTTCCAGCCTTGATCGCTTTTCAAATACCAGTAAAAATACGGAACATCACGGTTCACCATTGTATCATCGATGAAGGTGCATCTACGTGCATTATGTCCAAAATGGTATGGTAGAAGCTTGGTTCCCCCGAAATCATACCCTCTGCCATAACTTTACGAGCTTATGATGGACGACCATTGTCTCCTAAAGGGCTCTTCCAAAATTTCCCCGTCGAACCAGGGGGCAAGACTATTCTCATCGACATTGAAGTTATCGACGCCCCACTCGATTATAATATCCTGTTCGATCGTAGCTACATGTACGCTATGAAGGCAGTGGCATCTTTCGTCTTTCAGACAATGATGTTCCCTCACAATGGGAAGATTGTTACTATTGACCAAGCCTCACATTACAAGCCTAATCCATCTTCCAACATCGACAACATTCTTCCTCTCATCCACACAAGCCATGACGCATACCCACTCATCGAGATGGGTCCTAGGATTTTTAAAGATCCATCCTTTTTAGGAACGTACCATGGAGCACCACCACTCCTTCATCCTTCCAATCAAGTATGTGTCATATCATCTAATGGAACTCACACAGAGGATACCTTTCCTCCTATAGAGGCTTATATCATATCTGACATCCCACTTGTCGCATAACCCCCCTCTCAAGAAACTCCTGCACACTCGTTGACCCCGCCAGTCCATGATTCCACCTCTCCCCAAGGACATATCCCAGTTTGGGAGACAGTTCCCCAAGCCATCACTCAAATTCCCTTCTTTTACCCTCCACTAGGCATCGAAGCTTTTCAGGTAGCCGCAACACTCACCCTACCTAATATGGTGTTAGAAATCCTATTTTGGTATTTACACCCACCAGAGATGGTCCCTCGACCATCCCTTCCCCCCCACAAAGAAGGAATCCCCATGACGATTCCCATACTTACCCCCCCCACACCCCCACTCACTAACCCCCCGGCCACAGCTGGGGGTAGGCAAAAGAAGAAGGAGCTCACAGCTCCACTTCCTCCATGCATCCCACCACCTTGCGCACTATGTGAGAAAGAGGGACACCCAACCAACAACTGCCCATCTCTACCAAATTTACAGAATTCAATTCCACTCAATCACACTCCCCCAACACTTGCCACTACAGCCAGTCCTACCACTACCACCCCCCCTTCTAGTAGTAAATGGTTGTGGAGCAAATACGCTTGTGCTATATGTTCAGAATATGGCCATTATACCCACCATTGCCCAGCACTACCATGCTTTTGACAAACATTAGCCATCGTATTCCAGAACTTCCAAAGCAACCCCAGTCCTGCTACGTCCTCCTTAACAAATATAACTGACATCCGTTATGTCACCACTTCAGTCAATGAACGTATGAGACGCCCTTGCTCTCTCTGTAGATCGTTAGCTCATTTTACATACCAGTGTCCTATGATCCTTGAATACAGGAAACATCAATTGACCCTACTTCACCGACCCGCAGAGTCGATAATTGACATTACTTCGTCACTAGAGGATCTCCATGTCATTTCTCCCAAACCTGAGGCCCTTCCAATGCCTCCCTGGTTCTTAGATGACTTGTCTGAGGATTCACCCTCCAACCCCCCCAACTCTCCCACTCATTCCTCTATGGATATTCTACACCCAACTACCATGGGTACCCCTCAGTACTTTAATATATGGTTTATGTCGAGTGAACCCTCACCATATCCTAACATTGTTTCACCTGCTTCTTCCTCACTAGGGGGCAGCCACACAACCACTATCCCCGATATCACTCCTCGTGACCCCTTGTATTCCCGTCACTTCCAATGCGACGAAGAAATACTCGAAGAATTAAACCACGCAGACCTTCCTTGGGATGCGCTACACCATCACGCACTCTTCTCTCCATAGGAAGCCTCCATGCCTCCTAACCAACACCCCATTTACACGATCGTAACCAAGGATTTTATCCCATCAGGGCCTATTGACTAGTTCAAAAACCCGATTCCTACCCTGGATGATTTTGAAGAAGGCAACATGGCGGACATTTTCCCAACCATTAAAATCGACATTTCCATCAAAAATGGCATCGTCGAAGAAATCACCATCAGAGCTACTTGCACTCCTCAGGAAATCACTGCATATAAAGCCCTCTTCCAAGAATATAGGGATATTTTTTCTTGGTCATACATGGAAATGCCTAGCCTCGATCCCTCTATTGTTGAACATCGCATCGACACTTGGCCCAACATTACACCATTTTTCCAAAAACAACGACCGCTACACCCATCCAAAGCCGTGGCTATCAAAGCTGAAATTGACAAATTATGCACTGCCGGGTTCATTTACCCCATCGCTTATACCTCATGGGTTTCCAACCCTGTACTTGTTAACAAAAAATAGGGCACTACCCACGTTTGCAATGACTTTCACGATCTCAATCATGCATGTCCCAAAGAAAACTTTCCAACACCTTTCATCGATCAAATTATTGATGACTGCGCCAACCATGAGGCTCTCTCCTTTATGGATGGATTCTCTGGTTATAATCAAATTCAAATCCACCTAGCCGATCAGTATAAAACTGTGTTCACTACCCTGTGGGGTACTTTTTCATATTGTGTCATGCCTTTCGGCTTAAATAATGCCAGCACAACTTTCCAGCAGGCTATGACATACATCTTTCATGATCTGGCTCATATTATAATCGCCTACTTGGACGACCTCACAGCTCGATCCAAGAAATGCACCCAGCATCTCGATGATTTATGAATCATCTTTCAATGGTGTCTTCAGTACAACATCCCCTTGAATCCTATCAAGTGCATTTTCTGTGTCACCATAGGGTGCCTCCTTAGCTTTATTGTTTCCCAAAGCAGTATTACCGTAGACCCCCTCAAAGTGCAAGCTATCACTGAAATTCCACCTCCCCAGAATTTACAACAACTTCAGAGACTACAGGGAAAACATAACTTTCTTAGATGCTTTGTCCCAGACTACGCCATACGCGCACATGGTTTCCTTCACTTAATATGTCACTCAATTCCTTTTCACTGGGACGACCATGCTGAACAATCATTTGACAATCTTAAAACCGCACTCTCAAAAGCACTGTTAATTAGTGCACCTGACTACAATCGCAACTATATCCTCTATGTATCAAGATTAGCTGTATCAGTAGCAAGTGTTCTCATCTAGCTAGGTGATGAAAATCACGAGCATGTCATTTATTACGTTAGTAAAAACCTCTTAGGGCCACCCTTGAAGTATAAACACGAAGAGAAACTTGCTCTCGCAGTCATCCTCGCAGTCCAGAAACTGCGCCACTACATTCTTCTTCACACAACAAAGGTCATCACAGATTCCAACCCTATGTAGTACTTACTCAGTCTTCAACAAGTTAACGACAAATTTGCTCGATGGATCATTATCCTTCAGGAGTATGACCTCGAGTTCTCAACACCTAAGAGTAAGAAGGCCCTTGTTCTCACCGAACTTGTCATGGCCCTTCCCTCTAACACCACCAGTGCCCCCATCAACACCGACTTTCCCGACGAACATCTCTTTTACATCATTTCAGATGATCCTTGGTACGATGACCTCCTCATCTATATCCAAACCCAAAAGTTTGATAACCACCTTTCATGAGATGATCGTCATCGTATTCACCATCAGGCCCCCCGCTACCTCCTCATCGGAGACATCCTATACCGGCAGGGAGTCGACACCATTCTTCGTCGATGCCTAACTATTGAGGAGGCCAATAGAGTCTTAAGAGACTGCCACAATGGTGCATGTGGGGGCCATCTTTCGGGCATATCCACTGCTCAAAATATTATCTAATCCAGTTACTTTTAGCCTACCTTGTTTCATGATTTCATTCATGCAGTGAAACGATGTGAGCAATGTCAACTCTACGCCAATAAAGCCTGAGCCCCCCCCACTCTTCTTCACCCCATCATTACTGTTGACCCTTTTTGTAAATGGGGCATCGACTTCATGACTTGTAATCCCCCCTCCAACAATGGTCACAAATACATTGTTGTCGTTGTTGATTACTTCACCAAATGGGCAGAAGCTATGCCCACCTTCAACAACACTGCTAACACTGCGGCACGTTTTTTCTTTAACCACATCATATCCCACTTTGGAGTACCACTCCAACTCATTTTGGATCATGGGAAACAGTTTGAGAATGAGATCTTCGTCAAACTCTCATCTTGGTTAGGATTCTTTCACGAGTTTGCCTCACCATATTACCCTCGGTCTAACAGACAGGTCGAAGCAGTTAACAAAGTCCTCAAGACCATGTTACAGTGCACAGTTAATAAACATAAAACCAATTGGCATCATATGTTATTTTCTGTGCGATGGGCTTACCGAATGGCTGTGAAAACAGCTACTGGTTTCACACCATTTCATTTAGTCCATGGGGTTGAGGCCACTCTTCCCATCGAGTGCGGAATTCCCACCTTACGCACCGTAATTGAGCTATTACCTGACACTGCTCCAATGGAGCAGCGCTTGCTGAACTTGGACTCTCTGGATGAATATTGTCAATCTTCATTACAAAACAATGAGGTAGCTAAAAAAGGATCTAAGGCTACCTTTGATCGCCATGTCAACCTTCGCTCATTTCGTGAAGGTGACCTCGTCTTGGGTTACGATATCGCTCATGATACAATTGGCCATGGAAAATTTGAGTCACTTTGGCATGGCCCATACATTATCCAACATTGCCTAACCAAAGGTGCATACATCCTAGCCTCCCCCGATGGCCTCTCTCTTAAAAAACCCGTCAACGGGTTGTATCTCAAGAAATTTTACGATTAAACGTAGTCATTCTACTTTAGGTTGTTTCTTTTATAGTGTTTTTAATATTTTTTCCCTCCCTCACGTCTAAACTATCCTTTGTGCTATTGATAGATGCTTCCTCCACCAGCCTACCACATCGGTTACGCCGACAGTGTTAGTCGTTGGACGCAAAATCTCGCTACACCCCCTCACATGAAATGCTCCATTCGTGCAACATATGTTTGGGTTCAACAACCAACAACCAAGCCAAATACACTACCGTCATTGGCCTCCTGGTCGATGCCCAACATCATCGTATCCGTCACCTTAGCATCTTCCTCGACTCTCAACTAGTCGTACTCCAGCTCAACAATGTGTACCGCGTCTGTGATCCTTACCTCTTTCACAAATACCTGCAGGTTAGACTTTTATCTTGACATTTTGATTCCATTACATTTACACATATTCCTAGACAATTGAATCAAATTACGGATAACCTAGCTAATATTGTGTTAGACTGGCATATATCACATCAAGCTACCTCTACACATACATAAACATATAACACAAACTTTCATCACATATATAGATTAAACATCATCAATACATTAACAAAACACATGTAAACACCACATAGATCTCAAAAATGTATACTCATGTATATATCAAAAGGTCCACAATGTCATCCAACTATTTACATACAAAAATACAACTATCTACAGGCCAATGAAGCACCTCAGTACAAAATGGGCTCACCAGCCTATATACAAAAAATATATATACATCAATGCATTGAGCACCACTCATAGTGCCTCTAGAGCACCACCGCCTGCTCCTCCCTCAGGCGGTGGCAACCCACCACCCCCTGCCCCAGGCGGTGGTGGTCCACCCCCTATCGGCCCCTCCTGCCCCGACGGTAGTCGTCCGGTTGTCATCACAGCAGCCACTGCTTCTCATCGTACTATGGCCTGCCATGGTGGAATCATCCCCACACACTGCTCCAGGAAAGCCTCATCCTGGATACGAGACCATATGCCCTGAGGCACATCTTGTAACACCACCTCCAGACGACAGTGTATGTCCTCAAAATCCACTCCGACAGTAGTCGAAGGAGCATGTGATGGCCCAACACCAGGGTCATCAAACCAGCGTCTCCTCCCTGCCCTCTCTGGCTCAACAGGTTGCACTGTGGAATCCTCACGTCGATGTCTCTCTCCCCGCGACAGTCTCTCCATCTCCTGACGAGCCGATGCTCTCTGCAACACCACCTCGTGCCCATGAGGTGCCACATCCGCACATGCAAACAAAAAAAATATAGTATCAGCATCTATATCATATACATAAGGCATGCTATCTCAAAAAAATACAAAAACCTACATATCAACATCATCAATCAACAAACCTCAGTGGTCAAACACCTCCCTTGGAGGTAGCACCATGTCCGGATCATCCTGGAAGTCAACCCCGGCATAGGGGTACCGTAGTATCACCAGCGGCATTTGCCTCCATACCTGTGCCGCCTCTGCAGTGAAGAAGTGGCCAGCCTCGCCACCACCATGACAAAGCAAAATAGTCGACCACCGCCTCAGCCGCGACTCTCGTTCCCCAGGTGCACCTAATAGAATCCTAGGGCACAACATCGGCACCCTCTCTAGAAACGAGGCCACCAGGATGGACCCAAAGTCAAACTCCCCCGTATCCATGGACCGAGAGTGGTCCAACTGCCCCACCATCCTCAAGTGCAGTGTAAGCCCCCAGGTGAAATGCTCACTGGCCAACACTCTCTCCATCACCATCAGTTGGCCACCGGTGATCTGCTGTGTTTCCAGTGAACCATACACTCTCACAATCATCGCTACTATGCAACGATGTGCTAGGGAATCCATCGCCCCGATGCTCACCACTATGTTAAACATATAGTTCAGCCCCGAACAATACCTCCAACCCATCATCGTGAGCGGTATATCCCTAGGAAGCACCGACTCCACCGGTAAGGGCGTTCCCTGAAAAGGGAGCCCAGTCAGAAAATACACGTCCTTCACCGCAGTGAAGGAAATCTTCTCTCCCCACACTATGAAGCAGTGTAATTCCAGACTACACATCTGAATAAGAAACTGCAAGAGATACTCTTGTGTTCGTATCAAGGGGCACTCAAAGAACTTCAACAACCCACAGGCTACCAAAGTCGCACGTACGCCTAGCTCTTCAATAGCCACGACATCTCGTAGTTGGGACCAATCCTGCTCTCGCCAACCAACCAGAATCATGCACACAACTCACCTGCACAACACAAAACCGTCCTAAGTCACCCACATGGACAATCAAAAACATCAAAAGGACACATTTTATACCCGTCAACCTTGTCTGCATGGCACGGTTTTTTCACCCACAGGCGTGCACACATGTGCGCCTGTGCACGCCACAGGCGTGCACACATGTGCACCTGTGCACCCCACAGGCGCACACATATGCACACCTATTCACTACATAAGCGTGCATGAGTGTGCACCTTTTCACTACACAGGCACACTCTCAGGTGCGCCTGTTCACTCTATAGGCACGCACATGTGTGCGACTGTTCAACCGACAAGAGCACACACGTGCGTGCCTGTTAAGCCGATAGGTGCGCCCATCATGCACACCCTTAATTCCCTTAATTGCGCTCCCATGCACATTTATCTAGTGGACAGGCGCACACGTGTGTGTGCCTATTACTGGATCGCCCGCGCATGTGGGGCCCATACCCCCTAAACACCTTTGTATGACCCTCCATACAGCTCCTGCCCAAAAAATGAAATCCTAATTCTATGCAGGATGATCAAACCACTAACCTGATGCTCGCGGGTCCTCAATCGGATGCCTCATCCTCCCCAAATCTCATAATCTCCTCTGAATGCTTCTTGTCCAATCACTATAGGAGCAAATACAAATGAGGTGGCAATGTGTTACCTACAGCTATATATAGGCCTTTTTGCCAAATTTCCACACACCATTCCGAGAGCCCACGGTGTCCATTTCTTGATCCATCTTCATCCATAGGATCAACATCCCGTCATCTACACCACAACAGTCCCTAGGCCTTTTTTCATCCGGAGCCCCCAAGGCGTCATTTTTCATACCCTGATAAGGTAGGCATGCACATATTCATGCGTATCAAATACATGCTCATATCTTTGATTCTCTTCAGATATTGTTCACGTCGGGTATTTGGTTTTCATGTGTGCAGGTACTTGATCATCATACATTGGCACAACCCCTTCAGGTATATACTCAGCACTGGCATGTAGTCTTTCCCTCTGTATCGCACTTACATTTCCAGTCACACCCTATGACATTTTCCTCTAGGATCCCCATTCCTAGCTCTGCAGTACCCACACCTCCATTTGCATCTTCGGTACTGTCACCAGGTAGCATTCTTACCCAGATGAGTTGTCCCATTCATATCACCTTTTGGCACTTCTGACACTCATGCTATTTTTCAAAACCCTTTAGGGATGGGAGTCCCGATAGTCTTACATCATGTCACAAATCAACCGCATACTCCTTCTCCTCATTTTGCTAGCTTTCCCAACAGACTCCCAGATTATCTCTCCACAGTTCTATGGTCAAGCTGCACATCCGTAGTTGCATGAACCCTCCATTTCATCCACACTCCATCTACCCATCTACAAATCTCCCTTCATTTCACCTACCTCATACAGAAATCGACCCATGGGGCCCCCACCCTTCATCAGTTCTCTGAGAAAATTATGCCCTACCTGAGCCCACCATATCACACTCGGGCACCTATTTCTGTATTTGTACACTTCCCCCCAATTATTCGTTATTTATTGTACAAATGCCTTTATTTTTCATTCATTACATTACCTTTTTGTCATCACCTTTGGGCGACCTACTTCCCTTTTTTTGGCAAACCACAAGCCATGTCACCCTTGGTTCAAGAAATACTTACCATCCACCCTTACCGGCATCATCCATATCTTCAGAGAACCCCACAGGCCACTTACCTCTACCCTCTGAATTTTTTCACCTTGTCCCACCTCTGGCACAACTTATCCCTAGTCTTTTCGTCCCCCTGACACTCGACCTTGTTGAACGGTTGCGACCACTTTTTATCTCACACATACTCCCACCAAGTGCATTCTTGAGTCTTCCCACATCTTGACTTTGTCCATGTACCTCCTCCACTTCCTCACCTCACCTAGTAGATTTCACGAAGCCATTCGCTTCTGGGAGTCGTGTCCCCCTTTTTGTCAACATCAACACAGTTTTCTATAAGGGTGACAGTATCTTGATTCTCATTATCCACTCAATGAGAGATCTCGGATGGAACAGGGTGAAACACCATTGCTCCCTGCTGTCATTGACCCCCATAACATTCGAAACCAACACTTTGTCATGTTACAGTGGATCTTACTTTGCAACTATTGCAGTTAGTTCTTTCATTTGCCGAAGACCTCTGAACTTGGCTAGGCTATCAATGCCCACATAATCTGTGATACTTATTACCACGATTAGTGCCTACTATTAAGAGTATGTTCATCTGTAGAATTGTCTTTTTCCTTTATCACGAACACCCCCAAGGGTGTTGCAGTTGTCTACACCAACACTTCAGTCATCTTTTTTTGGAGTTACATAACATGAGCATGGGGCATGCTCACCTCGTTTGTACATAGTTTTCTATTTTCCACACCTCATGGAAGGTCGGGTCCTACCGGTCCCTTTTTCTCTCCAACAGATCGCTCTAAACAATCCCACTATTTCTCTCTCTTACAACAACATTCTCAATAGAAGAAACATTGATGGATTTCAGCTATACATATGCTCCTAACCTCATCCATTAGGGGGCATCTGTTATCACTGAAATTTCGTCCGCACATGGTTACAAGAACTCAGCATCATCAAACAGCGATGAAGTCATCCATGGAGTTGAATTAACACCAAAGCATTCATAAAAGGGTAAAAAACTATACAAAGTAGTGAAAAATTGAAGGGCACTATGCAGACATTGGGCGCACGCACACATGCATGGAACCAGAACGCAGAAATCACACACATGCGCATGATGCGTGACTGATATCGTAAAAAGCCATGCACCTGCTAAACGACGCACTTATGAGAGTGGTCGACCTCCCACCCACTTATGGTTCATCTCCCAAGCTGATTTGACCCTCAAATATGGAATGGATTCGACTAGATGGCTGGTCAAAGGCCTAGAAATGCCCTAATTAGCCTATTTTCACACTGCAAAGTAGTTAAACAAAAGCTCAAAGGAATGCTATAAAAAGGCCATGGATGCACCTCATTTTTCAAGGAATTCAAGGTAATGTTATGCTGCCTCTATTCTATTGAGGACTCCATCCTTGTCAAGAGCATATTTTCACCATTGCATTGGACAATCCATCTCACCCATTGAGTGGATTTGTAAAGAGTTCTTTCATCATTTTCCATTTTTTCTTTGTTGTAAGAAGAGCTAGCTAGTGGGGGTCCAAGAGCCCTCCCTTGGAGGAAGAAGGGANNNATAGTCCCCTTTCTTCTTGGTGTATTGTTTCACTAATAGATCAACCTCAACATTGGTGACATGGGTCTTATGGTTCTTTTTGTTTCTATGTCCCTATGCTCATGAATTTAGTTGTTATTGCATTTCTTAGTTTAATTCTTAATTGTAGTCTTTTATTTATTTCCCTAACTCTTTTCCTTGCAGTTGTCCTACTCAGCAGACCTAACTGAGCTTGCAAGCACCTCTATTTTGCTCACTAAGGTGATGAAAGAGGTGCAACACTTAGTGTGGTAGCCATAGTGGGAATGTCACTTAGGTTAGTATCCAATGATCGTGGTAGGTTGGCTTGTGATGAAACCCCCCATTCTTTGTAGGAAAAGAAAGAAATTTTATTGATATTTTTTTATTTTTTTAACTATATGAAGGGAGGCTCATCTACTCCTTAAGAATAAGGGATGGCGTAAAGAAGTGTAAGGATGCCAAGTAAAAGTGTGCCTCAGAATCCTTATTAATTATAAAGGTGAGATATCATTTAAGTGTATTTGTATGTATAAGGGAAAAGAAATGAATTATGGTGGTTATAGGTTATGAACAAGGTTTAATATATTTTTAAGAAAGTGATCCAAAAAAACAATTTGATAAGGTATGGGAGATAGTCCACAAAATAATGATAAATCATAAGAAATAATGCTAGTGAAAGTTGTACCCCAAAGGAATGGTTTAGCGTTTTATCAGCACTGTAGGGAAGGAACATAAAAATGAACAATAGGTGTGCAAAAGGAACAACGAGCACGAAAAAAAAGGAACGACAATTGTTCCATTCAAAAGAACAGTGGATGCGCAAAAGGAACAACAATTGTTCTATTCAAAAGAACAACAAGCGTGCAAAAAGGAACAACAATTGTCCTGTTCAAAAGAAAAACATGCGTAGAAAAGGAACAGCAGTTGTTCCATTCAAAAGAACAACAAGCATGCAAAAGGAACAATAGTTGTTCCATTCAAAAGAACAACAGGTGCGCAACAAGGAACAACACTTGTTCCATTCAAAAGAACAACAGGCACACAAAAATGAACAACAGTTGTTCCGTTCAAAAGAACAACAAGCGCGCAAAAGGAACAACAATTGGTAGGTTTTTAACCATCTGAATAGGTAATTTTTAGAAACCTGGAAATGTGTTTTGCTTGAATCTAAGGTTGATTAGTCATCAACTAAATTCATTTATGAGTTGGTTTATTTCAAAATTAAGTAGTGGATGGTTTGTTAATGTTATGAATTTCATTATAGTTGCCCAATTGTTGTTGTTGAAACATGACACATTCATTTCTTCATGAAAGATAGGGTTTGGGTGATGAGATGAAGCAGGAGTTCAGAACATAAAAGAGTGTTAATTGGGTTCATTACAGTTATCCTCCCTAGTTCTGATTTTCTCAAATGACTGTCAAAAATAATAAAAAAATAAATAAAATCTACAGAAATTTTTTTTATATTCAATATGTATAGTGTCAAAAAAATTCAACATTTATGGAGTTGGGGTGACTAGATTACCTTCCTAGCTAGCCAAAATTCGAATGGCAGGATCCTTACTTAATTCTTGCTAGAAATATTCTTTTGAGGGTGGTTGATGATAGAGTCGTAGCCAGTTTCCATTGACCCGAAATGGAGATCCAGACCCATCGATGGTGCTTAACTTGACTGTGCCATTATCATGGACTTCATTGATTTTGTATGGTACTATCCACCGTGTCTGTATTTTTCCCAAAAAATCTTGAAATCTAGAATCATAGAGGAGTGCCCAATCACCTTTTTTGAATGATTTTTTCTTGATATGCTTGTCGTGCCAGGTCGTTCTCTGTTGCTGAATAACAATCGTGTGCTCTACAACAGATAGGTTTGCTTCATCCAATTCATTGAGTTGATGAAGGCACTGTTTATGTGCTTTTGTAAGATCTAGTTCGATTTCCTGGGCCATCCTTAGAGTCTTGATTTAGAACTCGATTGGGAAGATGGGTTATTTTCCATAGACTAAATGATAAGGAGAGTAGCCACTGGTATTACACCATGTTGTGTGGTAAGCCCATAAGGCATTTGGGAGCTCAGAAGCCCAATTCTATCTATTTGTTGAGACAGTCTTTGTCAAGATTACCTCTAGGAATTTATTGGTGCTTTCCACATGCCCATTTGCTTGTGGATGATACGAAGAAGTAAATAATAATAATTATTTGCCCATTTTCTGTGTTTGATATGATAATTATCTAGGGTGGTGGTGATTCTATGAGTTGTAAATTGTGACCCCCCATCAGTAATTACATCTCTTGGTAGTCCATAGTGTACGATTAATTTGAAAAGAAATTTGATGACTACTTCTTCTGTTGCATTTGGTAAGGCGTCTACCTCTAACCATTTAGTCATGTATTCTGTTGCGACTAAAATATATGCCTTCTGATTTGACTTTGGATTGAAGGGGCCAACGAATTCTAGTGCCCATCTCTTAAATTGTTTTTCAACTACTTGTGCTATCAAAGGCATTTCATCAGCCTGACCTGGTTTTCCCATCCGTTGACAACTATTGCAAGTCTGGACATATTTCTTCGCATCTCTAAATATTGAGGGCCAATAATAGCCCATCTGCAAAATTTTGTGTCCAGTCCTGCGATCTGCAAAATGCCCACCACAGGTCTCATCATGTTTAGCCTTTAGTATGTTGTAGATTTCGTCATCTGGTATGAATCTGTGAATATGGAGATCGTCTCTTGTATGGAAGAGATATCCACTAATCCAGGTGAATCGTGTGCTATGCTGGATGATCAATTTTCTATCCCTTAATGAAAGATGTTCTGGTAATCTTCCCGCTACGAGGTAATTTTCCACATCACCGTACCAAGGTGGCTTTGTAGTAACGACAAACAGTTGCTCGTCTGGAAATCGATCTTCCACTGTTAAGGAGTCGTCTTTTTTGGGTATGCGGGATAGGAATTCTGCGACATGGTTTTCTCTCTCAGGTCAATCTTTGATGGTGATATCAAATTATTGCAATAGTAACAACCACCGAGTGACCTATCCATTGGTAATTGGTTTATTATCTAGATATGTAATAGCAGAATGATCAGTATACAAAATGACCGGATAGCCTGTTATATAATGACAAAATTTATTGATGGCATGTATAACAACTAAAAACTCTTTCTTTGTTATTGTATAATTAAGTACATATGGATTAATATTCTTGCTAATAAAATAAATGGCGTAGGATTTCTTGTCCTCCTCCTGTCCAAGGACAACGGCTATGGCAATATTTGATGCATCGGTGGAGATGTGAAATGGTATTTTCCAATTTGGCCCCCTCAACACCGGTGTTGTCGAGATCAACTTCTTGAGTCCTGGAAATTCCACATCACACTTGTTAGACCATTGAAAATCTACATTACCAGTCAAAGCATGTAAAGGTCCAGCGGTTCTTGCAAAATTTTCCATAAATCTACGATAGTATCTTGAAGCGCCAAGGAAACTACATACCTCAGTTTGTGTGTGTGGTGTAGGGAGATTAAGGATTACCTCTATTTTTGCTGGATCTACCCTAATTCCATCTGAAAAGATATAATTCTCGAGTACCACACCTTCTGTCATCATCATGTGACACTTTTTGTGGCTTAAACATAACCTGGTCGCAATGCACCGCTCTAGTATTCTCTCCAGGTTATTCAGTACTTGATTGAAGTCATCACCATAAGGAGTGAAATCATCCATATAGACTTCAAGTTCTTCGTTGATCAGATCACTGAATATGCTTAGAATGGCCCTTTTAAAAGTGGCAGGAGCGTTACAAATTCCAAAGGGTAATACTCTGTATGAAAAAGTGCCCTAAGGGCATGTGAATGTGGTTTTATCTTTATCTTCTGGGGCAATCTGAATCTATTTTTACCCAATAAAACTATCTAGGAAAGAAAATAATTTCTTTCCTACCAAAGTATCCAGGACCTGATCAATGAAAGGCAAAGGGAAGTGGTATTTTTGAGTGGCTTTGTTAAGTTCCCTGTAGTCAACATAGATTCTCCGTTTCCCATTTTTCTTTGGGACGATCACTAATGGGGAAACTCACCGACTATCTAAGATGGGATATATAAAATTTACGTCCAACATCTTTTGTAATTATTCTTTAATGATATCCCTGATGTGAGGATTCAATCTTCTCTATGGTTGTCAGATAGGCACAAAAATTATCTTCCAAGAACCCCACCACAAATTTGTATTATTATTATACAAGAAGGCACAAATAACAATTTCAATTCCAAGTGGACAAATTTGTCTTCGTATTAAAAAAGAAGACACAACTAACAATTCCAATTCCAATTCCAATTGGATAAATTTGTCTGGGTATTACAGAAGAAGACAACTAAAAATTACATTTCCAATTGGACAAATTTGTCTTCGTATTACACAAGAAGACACAACTAACATTTCCAATTCCAATTGGACAAATTTGTCTCAGTATTACATAAGAAGACACAACTAGCAATTCCAATTGGAAAAATTTGTCTTGGTATTACACATAAAGATACAAATAACAATTCCAATTGGAAAAAAATGTATTGTTATTACACAAGAATACACAACCAACAATTCCAATTCCAATGTGAGTCATATCTATTTTTATGCAATGTTAACAAAACATTATGAGTGTGATAAAAGGGATACATTTGAATCCATATAATGATACTTGTTTTGCGAAAGGTGGAATCTGATGATCTTCTTCGTCATACTTCACCTAGTAGGAGAGATCCAATCCTATGCTGAGAGCTTCAAGCCCTTGGTTGTTCAAAAACCTTTAATCTATGCCACGTATCCATCCAAACATAGCTCAATACTCTTTGAAAAGCATCCTAGAGGAAGATCCTTCCAGACAAACGTTCAGTTATATGATGACTTGGTGTTGTTCAGGGTTTTAACTATTTTTAGTGAGCCTCCACAATTGGAAACATGCCAAAAATCCGATAGGAAGAGCGGTCTCCGCATCGAACATTTATACACTTGGTAACAAACTTTGGTGACCCTCTAGACTTGGCGTTATGCCAAATCCTCTGACAAATTTGGCAGTTTTTGTTCCAACTAACACAACAAACTCTCCTAAGCCCATGGTCACTCATATGACCATCGCGCCAATAGTTATATAAGAAAATATTACTTTCAATGGTCATAGTTTCTTTTACCAAAAGGTAAGGGCCTGAAAAATATTTCGAGGCTCCAGGCTGGTGATATTTTCGAGAAGTCCAAGCACCTAGAGCCCCAACCTTACCTTTGCACTACGTGTCAAATAAGCTTAGAGACTGTTGTGTATATAAACTCATACAAAATATTTTGAACTTTCGATGTGGGACTAATTTTCAATGCGCAATTTAATCGGCACCATCGATCTCTTGATCAGATGATTGTTGAGTCTCTGCACCAGATTAACAACCCCACACAAAACTTTCAACTTCGTTCCAGACAACGAATCCATGAGTTCACAGGATACTCCACTATTCCTTCGAGGAAGACTTGATGCAGATCTTCCAACAAGATTACACATCGCTTCTATAGTTTTATTTCATTTTTTTAAGCTAAATCCACTAGGATAATGATGACTAAAAAGCGTACAGGGTAAGGACAAGCAACCTCAATGAATGCTTGACACATAGCTAGGAACATATTTGACTCACTATCTCTCAACATTCATGTTTTGTTATACAACACCAAATAATCTAAAACGGTCATCGAAGCTTGTACAAGCTTCAATGCTAACATTGATTTCAAGTTAATTGGAGCACAATGATGTAATTCATTTAGTGCAACCAACACACTATTCACAAATATTCTAACATCTTCACATGCCCTCTTATCTGTGGTCGGTATTTCCCTCTTATCCGTGTTCAGAAATCCATTTTCCTGTTCAACAATTTTTTTAGATTCTATAGATATCTTAGATAATTGAAGTGTATTTAAATGTGAATTTATCATGTGCATAGCCCAACTAAAAAGAAAACCACCATCATAGTTCTCTTCATTGCCAGATGTGTCATCAACAAATATAGCCCTGTATTGGGTAACAACATAAAAAATATGCACTATGTGGCAATCTTCCATTTGTTTTTAAAAATTCATATGCATTACCTTGGTCCAAATCATCATCCTTTTCAAACTGAATAGGATTCATGCAAAAAAATGAAGGCATATATTTGTAACTCCATTGAAGACCTGATGATAGTGTTCATGTTTGAAATTTCTGAAATCTGATGACACCCAAGATTTCTGCCAGTTGTGTGATGGTTTATTCCATGGGTTGCACTTGGGTGTATCAATACTTGTGCAATCTTGATTATCAATTCTATGCAATGGAAGATGCAGAAGAACTATTGGACCAGATCTTGCTAGAGTAACATTTTGTCTCCACAAATTTTTTTCTTTAGGAACAACAACTTCCTCCTTTGAAGTAGCTTCAACATCTTCTTCACATGCTCCAAAACCATTAGCTTCTTCCTCTTGAAACCTTTCTTGTTGAAGTTATACAGTGTTAGTTTCTTCTTCTTCTTCTTGATGCCATAGTTGAATCTCTGTACACTTTGTTATTTAGTTTCTTCTTCTTCTTCTTGATGCCATAGTTGAATCTCTGTACACATTGTTTAAATAACTCTTTCATCACAATCATGCTTCCATCACAATCTCTACTTTGTCTTCTTTTCTATCCAAGTATATTCCCTGATTACACTCACACTCCTGTACATTGTAATTTTGTGGATGGTTTGATTTTACAGGTTCAACATCTTTTTCTTTGTCCATGAATACCATAAAAGTGTCTCTTGTTGACACTATTATTGATAGGGCTTGTTTCACTAGGATTATAACCATCACACATACATAATGCAGATTGTTATTTTTCAATGCCAACCAACAAAAGTGTCTCTCATATATTTGACATTAGCGCCAATGCCATCAATGCCAACCTATATTTCCATATTTACAACAATGTTGCTCGGTTTGGATTTTATGCCCCCAGACCAAATTCGACACATGTCCTTGAATGGATTGAGGAGGCGAGTGGAAACTATCGATAAATCCGTCATGAATTTAGGTGTCTAAAAGTATGTTTTAAACCTGTGAAGTAAAGCAATGCATATAGATTCTTAAGCAAAACAAAATTTAATCAATGGCTCATTCACATAGTACACAAAGATTTATACCAGAAACCCTCAACCGAGAAAACCTTTCTTATATTCATTATATTTAATTTCACCATTCACCATACAATAAATATACAATGTTTTTAGGTATTCCGTAGATACCAAAACCCTAATCCCTTAATCCAGGATTAATTTACAAAACTATTCAAAATAGCAAAATTTGCTAAAAATAGCAAAAACTGCCCACACATGCATTTTTCATATCTGACGCGCCCACACACACACATGCAAACAATATAACAAATACCCAACATTCTCCCACTTGTTGTTTTCTTTTCATCTAGGGTCCAAGGGATTATATAGTCAACAATCTAGGGCAACAATGCCCATTGTTACTCTACACCAGGAGAACTTTTCTGTGCTCACAGACTTTGTCAATGAATCTGCAACATTCTTCAAAGTGTCAACCTTTTCCATCAACACCTTATTTTCCTCAACCATGTCTCTCACAAAGTGATACTGAACATTAATATGCTTTGTCTTCGAATGGTAATATGGGTTCTTTGCCAGGAAGATTGCACTCTAACTGTCACAATCTAATCTTACTGTTTGTTGTACCAACCCAATACCTGAACACAATCTTTGTAACCATAATGCTTCCTTGCTTGCATGAGTGGCTGCCATGTATTAAGCTTTTGTAGTTTAGAGTGCCCCTACAACCTGTGTTTTTCTCATCCAACTGATTGCTCCTCCAAATAGGTTAAACACATACCCACTTGTAGATCTTCTGCGATCTAGATCTCCAACCCAATCTGCATCAAAAAATCCATGTATGTCCACCACTCTGTCCAATCCTGGTCTTCCTTGGTAGCACAATCCATAACTAGTAGTGCCACGAAGATACTTGAAGACTCTTTTTACTGTTGTCCAATGCTCCTTCCCTAGTTTTGACATATACCTGCTCCTGAGTTGTCCCATTGTGCGCACATTTACAAAATACAAAAACATCCATTTCACTTCATATATGATGAAATTTGTGTTACTAATTATTTGAAAAGAATCCATAAGGTTCCTAATAATATGATGACTTGTTTCTAAACTTTTGACTATTTTAATGCCTAAATTTCTCCTAACAGTTGTCCAAATTATAGATTTTACCAAAGCCAAAAACAATTGACATTTAGCAGCATCAGATTTTCGTTCAAAATATTATTTAATGATTTTATAAGAATGATAATGAATTGTATGGTTAAGTAACTTACCTTTAAGTGATCCTAGACAAATTTCATCCATCTAAATGCATTTAGAAGTTCTTCGTCTCATATTTCTCAATCTAGGTAGGGATGATGAACCCCTATTCTAGCACTCTTGACCTTCATGTTATGGAGTTAACAATGTTGCAGTTCTTTCCCCTTCAATCACTAGTGGATGAATTCTGGGAGGAGAGTGGACATTCCAATAACTAGTTTATGGAACGTCTGACTGTCCAATAAAAGGTTTCACCACAAAAACGTCTTCACCATAATTTTGTGAACAAGTTGCCTCTCTAATTTCACCCATTTTATAATCAGACGCAAGAAAATTCTCCATCATCTAGTCATCCAAAACAAGTTTTCTTGATGAGATACTTATTGTATTGGTCTCTACTGAAGTCCTGCACTTTTCTTGTGGTTATGGAGGAGAAACAATAGTGGCATCTATTCTGCTACAAATTTTATTTCCCTCTTATGAAATCCTATGCTTTGACATACATAACTTTTCCTTTTCTCTTTCTTCTTCTAACTTTTCGATGGGTTTCTCTTTCCTTGAGGAATTTATTTCTAAATTCCATAGTTTTCACATGTTTAAAGAGAAAAATTATCTTCCAAGAACCCCACCACAAATTTGTATTATTATTATACAAGAAGGCATAAATAACAATTTCAATTCCAAGTGGACAAATTTGTCTTCGTATTAAAAAAGAAGACACAACTAACAATTCCAATTCCAATTCCAATTGGATAAATTTGTCTGTGTATTACAGAAGAAGACAACTAAAAATTCCATTTCCAATTGGACAAATTTGTCTTGGTATTACACAAGAAGACACAACTAACATTTCCAATTCCAATTGGACAAATTTGTCTCGGTATTACATAAGAAGACACAACTAGCAATTCCAATTGGAAAAATTTGTCTTGGTATTACACATAACGATACAAATAACAATTCCAATTGGAAAAAAATGTATTTTTACTACACAAGAATACACAACCAACAATTCCAATTCCAATTGGTCAAATTTTTCTTCCAATTATTCGCATAGTTGTGTTGCAATAACACAAATTGTCTATGAATTAAGAAACAAGACAAAAAGAACAAAAACATGTTTGTTCCTACTATTTTTGTGTGCATATGTCAGGCTTGTTGTATATTTTCATATATATTATGAAGAGGAGTGTGCTTGGCACATAAAACTTCCTGGTAGGAATGCACACACATTCCTATAATGCGTGCACACTAAAGTGTGTACACGTTCCTATTGGGCATGCATAAGTAGACAACCTCAAGGATTTCAATTCACAAGAGCACGTGCTTTCTCTTAATGAAATGAATATAACATTTATTATAGACCAAACATATTTATGAATAAATATGTATAGGGGTTTTCGGACAATTGGGACCTAATGGATTATGATTGAAAGTGTTTTGAAGTATAAATCAATGGTTAGAGAACTAATATGTGAGTGCAAGGGTTGTGGAGCCTTTAACAATAGGTATATGCATAGTTCACTTAGGGATCGAGTGTGGAGGGGGTAAAGGGTATAGTATAGGTTATCCCTAGACTGATATGGATCTAGGGGTTTCTAGGTCATGGTCTAGGTCATGATCATGGTATAGGTCTAGGTCATGGTCATGGTATAGGTCTAGGTCATGATCTAATTCTAGCTCTAGGTATGTGTCCTGGTATAGGTCATGGTCTAGTTATAGATATAGGTTTGTGTCATTGTCTATGTCATGGTCATCGTATAGTTATAGGTCATGGTCTAGGTCATGGTCATTGTATAGGTCTAGTTCATGGTCATCATATAGGTCTAGGTCATTTTCTAGGTTATCTTCATCGTATAGGTCTAGGTCATGGTATAGGTCTTGCGATGTATAGGTCAAGGCCATTTATTTCCTTGTGATGTAGAGAGGGGGTGGGGAGAGGGATGAATAAAGAGATTGTGAGAGTGGGGGAGGGG